>APFE031431734.1:109339-188150 GCA_000404065.3 Pinus taeda
TCAGTATTTGTTGCTCATAATGATGAAGTGAGCAAACTTTGGCATGAGCGATTTGGTCACTTAAACTATCACTCCCTGCAGCATATATGTAAAGAAAATATGGTGACAGGTCTTCCTATGGTATCTTGCAGAGATGGTGTTTGTTCCGGATGTGTACTCGGAAAACATCATCGGGACAGTTTTGAAAAACGTGCCTCTTGGCATGCCTCAACCCCTTTACAGCTTGTGCACAGTGATTTATGTGGTCCTCTTCATGTTGCTTCATTCTCTGGCTGCAAGTATTTCTTAACTTTCATTGATGATTTCTCCAGACGCACTTGGGTATACTTCTTAAAACTCAAGAGCGAAGTATTTAACACATTTTTGGCCTTCAAAGCCTTTGTTGAAAAACAATCTGGACATCAAATTCTTAAGCTAAGAACTGATAATGGTGGAGAATATGTTAAAAACACATTCATCAACTTTTGCACCGAAAATGGAATTCAAATGCAACATACTGTTCCATACACTCCACAACAAAATGGTGTAGCTGAAAGGAAAAATCGCACCTTAAAGGAAATGGCTAATTATATGCTGCAATCTAAAGGACTCAGTCTTAGTTTTGGGCCGAAGCAATTAATTGTGCAAATTATATAATAAATCGCACTCCTACTAAGGTTCTAAAGAATATCACTCCAGAAGAAGCTTGGAGTTCCATTAAACCAGATGTAAGTCACTTTCGTATTTTTGGAAGTGAAGCAGGGGCCCATATTCCAGATGAAAAGCATAAAGCTTTAGAACCTAAGAGTGAGAAATGTACTTTTGTTGGATATTCTGAAGATGTAAAAGGTTATAGACTTATTCCATTTAAGTCCAAAAATGTTATCATTAGAAGAGATATAAAATTTGATGAAAATAAATCGGCCTGCGAGCCTAATCCGGCGGATGTGCCACCTCTTCCTATCTCTTCTACTTTTGAAAACATTTCTTCTTCAGATGATGAAAGTGAGGATGATAATCCTCCACCACCTTCTCAGGATCATCCTTCAGCTCCTTCATCTCCTTCAGCTCCTTCACTTCCAAGATGGGTCCGCACTACTCGGGATGCAGCAGGTGATCTTGCCGGTGATCCTACAGATCAGCGACGTACACGTTCTCAGTTTGAAAGAGCCTCTTCTTTACTGGCTCAAGCTCCAATAAATCATGATCCTGACACTTTTGCAGAAGATTCAGGCCATCCACATTGGGAAGTAGCTATGAATGAAGAATATCATTCATTGTTGGCAAATGATACATGGGATCTTGTTCCTCTACCAAAGGGACGCAAACTTGTTAGATGTAAATGGGTTTACAGAACCAAGTATGGACCAGATGGGAAAGTTAATAAACATAAAGCTCGTCTTGTTGCTAAGGGTTTTTCACAGGTTGAAGGCATTGACTACACTGAAACCTTCTCCCCTGTTGCCAAAATGAACTCTATCCGCCTTGTTCTTTCCCTTGCTGCATCTTTAAAATGGGAAGTCCATCAGATGGATGTTAAATCTGCCTTCTTGCATGGGGACTTGCATGAAGAAATCTATATGGAACAACCATTGGCTTCATCCAAACAGACTCCAGCCTTGTATGTCGACTTAAGAAATCTCTTTATGGTCTCAAGCAAGCTCCTCGGGCTTGGTATGCCAAAATGGATAGCTTTCTTTTAGAATCTGGCTTTTCTAGGTTTCATTCTGACAATACTGTCTACACCAAGAAAGTGGGCAAGTCTCTTATCATTCTTGTTCTTTATGTTGATGATCTTATCCTCACTGGTAGTGATCCCAACCTCATCAACCATGTGAAGTCCAGCCTTAAAAGGAAGTTTGAAATGACAGACTTAGGACACTTGCATTATTTTCTCGGTTTTCAAGTCTTGCAATCCAAGGAAGGTATTTCCCTTTCCCAATCCAAGTATGCCTGTGATCTTCTACGCCATTTTCACATGGAAGACTGTAAGCCAGCACCTTCTCCCTTTCAGTCTGGAGTCAAACTTTTTGTCACTTGTACTTCCACTGAAGTTGATGCTACCTTATATTGTCAACTTGTAGGAAAACTTTTGTATCTAACCCATACTCGTCCTGAACTTTCCTTTGCTGTTGGCCTTGTTGCTCGGTTTATGCAAAAGCCAAGTGAAAGTCATTGGAAAGGAGGTAAAATAATACTTCGTTATGTTCGAGGTACAGTTCGGTTTGGAATTAATTAGAGTGCCAAAGCATCTCCTCTATTGGTTGGTTTCGCTGATTCTGATTGCGCTGGTGACCCTGATGATCGGAAGTCTACTGCCGGTTATGTGTTCACTCTTGGTTCAAGACCTATTACATGGGCTTGCAAGAAACAAGGTGCCATTTCTCTTTCTTCAGCAGAAGTAGAGTATCATGGTGTCATAGAAGCTAGTAAGGAAGCCTTGTCGCTTCGTCAGATCCTATCAGAGTTTGGCTTTCAGTAGCAGCATCCGACTACACTTTGGTGTGATAATCAAAGTGTCATTCAACTATGCAAACATCCAGTCCAACATCAGCGTAGAAAACACATTGAACTACACAAGCACTTCATCTGAAAGCTCATTCATAACCATGTTCTTGAAGTGCAATATTGTTCAATAGTGTCATATTTGTAAATCCTTCAATCCTATCCCAAGTTGTTCTTAAGGGGGGATGTTAGGATATTCCGACACATAGTAAATAGTTAAGTATAACTTGGTCTAATAGAGAGTTAGGTAAAGTGTGTTTCTTTACTATGTACTTGTGTAACATACAATATGACGGTCACGATATGTAGTGATCCGATGGTTCATTCTCTCCTCAGTATTACCGACACTTGATCCATGGCTTAACACCCGATTGGTCCATGATCTCTATTTAAAGAGCACGGAGGGTCATTTGTAGGTTAACTGTTCGTGAGAGAAGCTTATATAAAATTTCATTCGTTTATTAATAAATTGCCTAAAGTGGTCGCGTTGGCTCAAGCCGTGGACTGTTTCCCCCTTTGAGGGTTTTAACCATGCCAAAAATACTGGTGTATTGATCTGTGATCTGTTTGTGAGCGATTTCCTTTGGTGTTTTGTCTGAGGAACTTACCCTGTAAATTCCTACATCTGCTAATTGTCTCAATTTTGGTGCCTATTGAAGATTAAGAAGCTTCAATTTATCCATAGTTTGTTTTCTCATCAACTGTTTCTCCTAGATCAATCATTGTGTTTGGTATTTCAGTTCCATTGATGTGTGTTTTCGTAATCAACCTTCCTGGATCTAAATATTTTTGAATTGTTACCTTCCCCATCATGATATCTATAATTCTCCTAACTAGTTGAAATCTTTTTATTTATTATATTTTTCTTCCTGATCCTTCAGTACTGAATTCCTTCCTTTCTTTTGCAAAGATCAGTATTTCTTTTATTGCTTGTAATAAAGGAATTTTTATACAGATATTTTTCAATTCATCTAACATATCATAATTAGGAAATATGATTCTTTTTTTCTACTCCTTTATCGATTTTCAACCTTTGAGGAAAAGGTGGTCTTGAGATAGATACTGAAGGTTGTTCTATAATAGGAGTATTATTACAATGTGTAGGATTTTTTCCTGTTTCAATATTTTCTTTCTGAGGAAAGGCAATCTCTTCTTTAGAGTTATTATTATCTTTTTGAGAATTCTCTTTTGTTTCCTAATAACAATAGATGGTTTCTTCCTTTCTAATACTCTACCAGACCTTAATTGAACTTTATTAAGATGTAATGAAGTTATCATATAAGTTTGAGGATTATGTCCTTCTAAGTTGTAATTAGGTTGTGGAGTTTTATTGTTTGGATGTGGGAGTGATTGAAGGGTAATTGATTTGGTCCTTGTGAAAATGGAAAAGAAAGTTGTGGATTTTCATTTTGAGCTTGAGCTTTAGGTAACTGGTCAGTTTGAGGGAAGTATTGTGGTTGAAAATTTGGATAAGATGGCGGATATTATTGACATTGAGAATATATTTCATAAGGATTTTTCCATCTTTGATTCCAAGATTGTGGTTGAGCCCATGGCTTCCATGGCATAGGTGAATTCCAATTATTTTGTGAGGATTGTGCAAATTGTTGAGGATTAAAACCTTGAGTATGATTTGTTTGAGGATTTTTCCATGGACTTGTGGCAATAAAGTAAAGAGGGTCTCCCTGATTTCGCATTCCTTCTTCACTAAACACAGTGTTAAGACCTGGTATAGAGGGACATTATTTTGTATTGTGATTTTCCACACATATAACACAGGTTTATATGATTTTTAAATCTAAAGGACACTCTCTCAGAGCATCTTTCTTTCTACACCTAGAACAAAAGATGGATAATGCAACATTTTCATCTTTCTATATGTTTTGTATTTTAAGGGTGTCAATTTTCTCACTCACACTCCCTAAAATATTTTTTTTTAAGTTTTCAAGCTAACTACCTATTTCTTCCCTACTTACAGTCGTGGTCGTAGATTTATTTACTCTTGATGAAAGAGGATCCCTTGAAATTTTCCATGTGCTTGATTTACCTCTTGAAACATGTACACATAGATCACAAATATCTGCAAATGGTAATTGAGGAATATATCCTTTTCCCATTAGATTGAGAAGATCAATTGACTAATCTTTTACGGATTTGAGTAAGAGAGCTTTTAAAGTTTCCTCATCTGGATTATTCATTTTCACCCTTTTGATATTATTAACAAATCTTTCGACAATGTCTTCAAGATTCTCATCTTCTTTTTGTTCCATTATGAAGACTACATATTTAATTCTATGAGGCATACAATAATCCTTATATTTCTCTAAGAATGTGTCTTTCATTTATGCCCATGTCCTTATAGAAATCTTTTCTAAACTTATAAACCATTTTAATGTTGAATCCTTTAAGGTGGTAGGGAAAAATTTTAGTTTTTGAGCATCATTTAGATAATCAGATGATCTACATAATAATTCAAATTTGAAGAGAAATGTCTTTGGGTCTTCACTTCTTATTCCATGAAAATTGGGGAGGATAGAAGGTGAGATATGTTTCATTGTTATTGTTGTAACCTCCTCAAGTATAGGGAACCCAGAAGGTTCTGGATTTCATCTTCCTCTACCTCTACCACCTCCTCTTCCACCTCCTCTATTTTCTCCTCCTCCTTCTCCAATCCTATGTTGTTCACCATTGACATTATGTACTTATCCTTATCCTTCTTCAACCATGATGGATTCCACATAATAGATATCTAGTTCTACAACATGATTATCTAGTTTTTCTTCTAGTTCTTCTGGTTCCTTTATCAATAGTTTGAAGTAACTTTCTTCCTCTTCTTCTTTAGTAGGAACTTTCAACTATTGAGGTAGAAGTTGCTCTCCAGTTGAACATAGGAAAATTATTCCAGTTGTTAGAGATGTAGGATCTACTTTTATTACAACCTCTATCGATGATGTTGGTGAGCCTTTAGATTGGATTTCGGATCTTAAGACATTAGGAAGTCTATATTAGCCTGCTATGGATGGAAGTTGAGTTTGTGTGGGTGGTGTGGCACTATGAGGTTGTAGTGGAATTAGTGATGATGTAGGAATTAAACTTCTTGCTTGACCTACAAACCTACCTCTAGAGTCTCTTTCCCTATGCATATCATGTTTTTATTTGATTTTTTTTTTAAGGCTTTTATTTACACTTGCCTAGAAACGACACCAAAATGTTTGGTCAATCTAATGTTCTTAAATTGCAAGCATAAACTATAAACCGAAGTTGGTAAACTTATGAAGTGCATGTGCACTATATATGCTATAAGCCTTTCCTTTAGTTTGTATGATGATGGTTATGTTTGTTTTGGGATTTTTGTTGTTATCTAGATTCCTATTAGAGTTAGGTTTATACAAATTAATAAGTGGAAATTAAGCTATTGTTAGATTAATGTACCAGGTCATATCTATATTGAATATCATCGTAAAATATCTTAAGTTATTTAACCTAAAATTATGAACCTATGTAAACACCTCGCTTCTACAAAACACAGTATTGAAATTCAAATCATTCTAATGATTCTTCAAAAGCTTGTCTACAAAATATATACAAATTATGATTCTAAAGTGTATGAAATTAATCTTCTAATGGTCAACTACAGAGTAGATACACGTTATAATTCTAAAATCATAAAAAATAGTAATTGTAAATAAGTGAAAAACATTGAAGAACTAAACCATTAAAGCACTGCAAGCACAAATGAAATAATGAAATGGTAAGTGAAATAACTGAGTCATAGCGAAATGATGAAAATAATGAAGTAAGGATAATAAACTAGAATGCATTGATAATGCTATAACAGAAAGTGATTAAATGAAAACAAAATAAAGTGATCAAATGAAATAAACTAAAACCTTGACTGTCTGCAGGGGCCCTCCACATCTTGTAGGTGTAAATCACACTCACATACACATGAAATCAGATAATGTTAACTCCGATTAATACGAGAAAAATGTTGAGTTTCATAATTCTTCATAAATTAACTATTACTTCCTCTCTCTTTATCCTTTACAGAGGATACATACATACATATATCTATATCTATCTATCTATATATATATTATCTATATATATATATATATATATATATATTGGGTGCTTAATGGTTTTAGACTTCTACGCCTACAGTTCTGTTAATCAATCCTTATTTAAAATTTAAACTAAATATAAAAAGTGTTATCTTGTCGATTTTCTATATGGGAAGCAAATCAGAAAAACATGATGCATTCGTACTTTTTCTGCTACATGTTTGACCCATGCCTTTGACCGCGTCACTATCTGATTCCTTCAATGAATTGGCTCAAGCAAATAGGAGGAGAACCATGAAGGGATCGATCCTCAACTACCCATGTGCTTATTTTCTTTATTAGTTCACCAGAACCCCGCAAACCATGGAAGTAGCCATAGAATCATGTTAACTTTTAAAATAATGTGATCTTTCACATAACAATAAGGCACATTAACAAATATGAAAAATAAGACATGTAAGAGTTTTTACCTTATCAAAATCTATGGTACACTACTTTCATTGATTCGATAGCAATGATCAAAAAGAGGAAAATGGAGGAAAAATGGTGTAAAAAGAAACAGTTATGGAACTCTACAAGTCTTACAAATATCCATATATCCATACTCCATGCATGAAAAACGTGTTGGCTCATAGGGCTTCTTATATTAACTAAACATTCCAAGGCACATGTATACAATGAACACCACTAGCTCTAATAGTGGAGTATCAGAGCCACTTCTTGCTCCTCAAAAGGACTAGCTTATCTCTAATGAATTGCGAGAGGATCCAAGGTGAAAACTCCTTTGCTCTTACAATGAGGGTGTATATATAACAATGAGGAAGTGATGCTTCATATTCCTTATGACTCTTCATCTACCCTCATGATTGCTTGAATTCCTATGAATTTTCAACTTTACATGACTCTTCATATTCCATACATGTCCTTTGGACTTCCACCTTACATTACATTTTTGAAGCATAGTTTACATCATTAATCACAATGGTGTGGCATGTGACAACTCATGACGTGACATGAAATGACATTGCTGACATAGACTTGATTGATGATGCGGAAATGTCAAGCCACTACTGCCACTGTGTACTATAGGTCTTCTTATTTTCACCTCTACATGGCTTGGTGATAAGGGATCTTCAATCATCTCATGTCTTGAATGGTGATCACAAAATACTATCCCTTTTCTTTATCTTGATTGATCATCTTGTGTATTCAACTACCAGATGGTATTGGAGCTTGTTGCACTCCTCCATATCCTTCATAATCATCTATCCATGGCATAATAAGGTACTTGTTTATGCAACTAACTCATGACAAAGACGAAATTATTCCATAAACCCCTATTCTAAAATTGAGCATGTTGATCAATTGATTGAGCCATAACTAGATGGAACATTGGGAAAGCGGATCAGTGACTACGGATTTGCGTAGTTCAATAAAGGAATGGGATCCTCAAGCCTTCAGTCTATGCATTGCACAATTCAGGCTCAACTGAGAGTACAAAATGTGCAATTCCTAGGGTCAGTTTGACACGCTAAGGAGATGAGCACGAGGTGACCATATTGTATAGTTATGGGAGGCAAGAGAGGATGATCAATTTTGTAGTTACGTAGTCCAGGAGCTCAAGGATGAGGTTGAGCCTAGAGACTATTTAGTTCACAGTTAAGGCTAGGTTAAGAGAAAAAAATGTGTAGTTCTCGGAGTCAAGGCCTGAGCTTGAGCACAAAAACTATGTAGTGAAAAGTCGTGGGAGGGAGGAACTATACATTGTATAGTGAAAATAAGAGAGGTCACATTCAAGGAGTGATACTGTGTACTTCGCAGTTCAGAGAGGTAGCGTGAAGCTAGGTTTCTTGGTTGTGAATCTTTCCATAAAATGACTGGATGTAGTATGAGTGAGGCTAATGTGAAAAGTGAGAAAACTTCAACTATGATCACACACTTAGAATAATTTATGAAGAAAATATATTTATAATCCAAGACACATGAAAATTTTCTTCCCTTTATGTGCCATCTTTATGACAAATTTGCGAGAAGTGCAAGACTTAAGATACACTTTGTGATGACCGTGACGACAGTTGTGTGTCAATGCATCAAACATTGGAAATGTTTGTGGTGGATGTTTACATGGTTAGAAAAAATAATATGCACAAAGGTGACCTATTGAAACCACCAAAACAAGCTTATATACATGATGCGATAATCGACATGGGAAAGTATGACATTTTTCCTATCTTGCAAAGGGGACAAAAACGCCTCAAGGAAACACATGGAATGGGTTTCAAAGTTTGTGATTACAATGTACAATACCAAAGAAGGCTCTGAAATTGAGCATAAGTCAAAATTTTGGAGGTTTTTTTAACAACAACAACATCATTATTGGTCTACATAAAAAAAACTCATATTCATCACTAAACACAGAGTCATTTCAAAAATCACTAACCATTGATGACATTAATGGTACATGACAAAAATACCTTGAGAAACAAAAAGTTCTCAAATTTAAAACCCTCTGCGTTAACAAGTATTCTCAAAAAAGGTCATTGAATGTTATTAGAATAGGAGCCAGTCTGTCTAAAACATATCGATGAAACATGTCACACATATGCATTCAATAACTTCAAGTGAATTGTCCTTCTGACCCTATGTAGCCTCATCATAAACCTAGTACCACGAGATTAAACTTAAATGTAACACTTCACTTAGTTTCTAAGTTTATTATTTACATTCCTTTTGTTAATGGCTCAAAACCATCCTAAGCTCAGGCACCACTCAATGCAGGACTTTCTTCACTACAACTCCCCTTGTATATACAAAGGAAGAAATAAGGGTTCATCATTTTGTTCTTTTTATGGGAATACAAGAAATGGGGGTTCCTCTTTTTGTTCCTTTTTATGGGAACATAAGAAATAACAGTTCATGATTTTTTTGTTTTTAAAAAGAATACATTCCTTCCCATAGTCGTCAGTTTTCCCATCTATTTCTCAACATTTCTCCCCATCCACGTAGGGGCTTTATGTCTTTATTATTTTTGACTCCTTAAAAAAATATTCTCTTCCTTTCTCTTCAATCTCTTTATGCAAGAATACGTTTTTATCACTTGTAAGTTTTAATCCCATTTGTTAGTTGAAATTATTTTTTTTAACCATTAAAGATAATTTTTTTTAAGTTATTTTATGCTATTTGAAGTCTACATTAGCGAACAAATCAAAGAGACTATGGACTAAGTCTAATATTAGAACGCATCAAAGATTTATGCAACTTGAATTACACACAAACTTTTGGAATGGAGGGCACTATTTGGTAATCATAGTGGATTGCGGAATTATACCAAGGAACTAAGTGAATTCATGTCTTGATTTGAGAAATGTTTTTTGGGTTGATTAATCAAGTTTGAAAGGAAACACAAGAGTACTTAAAGAAAAAATAAACTTAAAAGAATTCAAACACGTCAGGTATGATAGAATATAATAATTTGTAAAGGTTGTTAGGATGACTAAGTTTGAGTATTAGGCCCAATCTCCAATTTGGTCCTCATCCACACAACAAAAGGAAATAAACATGGAAATACGCATGGATCTCTATTTCAAGATTTAGATAACATAATAATTTGGAGGCAAGTCATGTGACGAATTGAAGAGGGTCCTCCATTTGATAATTAGAGTAAAATAGATTAAAAGGAAAATAAACTCAAAAGATACCAAAACTCAAGTCTTATCTTCATATCACTTTTTGTTTACCATTCATAAAAAATAATGAGAGACAAAATGGCGTTATGTCTTTTGCATATACATATAAGATTATAAAGAGTCAATATCAATTTAAATAAAATATAATATTAAATAGCATGATTTTTTCAACTATAAAATTATCCTTCAAATAGGTTATTTTTTCATTATATATATAAAATAAATAATCATAATTAGTTTTCGTAAGAATTCCCAAGCATATTTTTATGCCTTTTTTGAATGATGATCTAGAAAATTACAAAGAAAAGATCACACCATATAAAGCCTTCTTTTTTAATTATCCATCATATTCCTAACTTAGAGGAAATTTAAAATAATTTTGCTTTTTTAAAAGAACTAAAAAAGAACTATAAATATCTCTCTTAATTATTTTTCTTAATAATTTAGAAAATTACAAAGGTTGGACTATATAAATCCATTTATTTTCAAAGAACCATCATATTCCAAACGGAGAAGAAATTGAAAACACTTTCCTTCTTTGTTATAAGGACTATGCTACAATTATTCATCTATGATAAATAATTTTGACTTATCATAATATTCCTTATAAATATCAAACACTTCAAATATATTATTTTAATATGTAGCAAACAAATTTCTAGCTTAAATTTGATTGCGTTAGTTTAATTTTCATTAATATGTATTCCAAAAAAACATGAAGACGAAACAATTTAACCAATTTAAATTTTGAAGAAAAAAATGCAATTTACTTTTTTCCAAGATATTCAACCATAAGGAAATGTCAAAACTCTTATTTACAACTTTTAACAATTGCGCAGTAGGTTTGCATGGATAATAATTGTAACAGGTATAATTGAAATTTATTTTTGAATGTTTTTGTATGGTTGTGATAAATTGATTGGAGAATGATAAAAAATTAATGAATATCAGTCGACTTAGAGGGAGAAACCTAATTTTACATTCAATCCTATACAAAATACAATGCATGATGATCCTAAGACTAGGTCTCCTTGGTATATATAGAGAGACAAGGAACAATTATAATGAAAGAGTATAATAAAAGGTTCTACGACACCTACTAATATAACATATAAACTAACAATGGGTGCTTATTAGAATAATAGCATAGGATGTATAGAGCATTAACATCACACCGCTCCCTCCCCCACCACACCGCCCCCCTCAAAAAATAATTTTCCCTCAAATATTGGAATTTAGGGTGTTTCTTCAAGCACTGCTCATTTTACCATGTAGCTTATTCTACAAGAATATTCTTCTAGTTGAATAGGTACTCCATAATGGTTCTATTCAGTAGAAATACAAAACAACAATCTATTTCTTTTTCTAGTTCAAGAGTCAACTTCCATTCTTGACATAATTATGAAACTTTTGTTTAGATTGGAATAGTTTGTCCAAAAACCATTTTTAGGAAAGATACTATGAATGAGAGAAGAAGGAAAATATAACTCATATGCCACTTCTCCATCCTTTGAAATAATCTTGTGGGGTCCTTAAAATTTTAGAGCTAAATATTATTCTTATTTTTCTTTAGTGTAGATGGCTTATAAGGTTGTAATTTTAAAAATAGCCAAATCAGCCTCCTCAAACAATATTTCACTTTAATGTTCAATTGATTGATACTTCATATTTCTTTGCACCACTTGAATATTCTCCTAGAGAATTGTAAGATTTTCTTTAGTCATCTCCAGACGTGACTCTATTGAATATACTCTTTACTTGTCTTGGAAAAAGTATGAGATATCAAGAATTGGGAATATTCCAAGCACCTCAATTAGGGACATTTAAGTCGATGTGTGATGGGTATAATTAAAACATCAATTTTGGAGAGGAAACCACTTCATACTTTTAGATTTTTTGTCTAAAGAATAACACCATATATGCCTCTCTAAACATTTGCTAGCTACTTTTGTTTGACCATCTTTGCGTCAATGACTTGATTTTTAGATTACATGTTATGTCAAGTGAGAGATAATATCAAATTGAAATTTTCAATTAGACATTCTTTAATTTTCTATCATAATTTCCAATTGAAATGTAAGACTAGTTTTCCAATTAAAAGAGATGGAAAATTAATTCCAAGTCCACTTGGGAGGAATCAAATTGAATTTAATTTGTTATTTAAATAGTTATTAATCTAATTAGATAAAATAAATTAGAATATATACTATTTACTTATATATTTGTCCAATCAAGGAGCATAAACTGAATTAATGGATTAACATATATAAGAAAGAAAATTTATTGGTGAAGGAGCATGAGAATTTCAAATTTTTGTACTAATAATGGTTTAAACATAAAAATATCCACTAGAAGTGATGAATCACACAGACAGTATAATTTTTTTTATTGGTATATCTATAAATGATTTGGAAATAATTTAAAGAGAGAAATGTTTTGTTAAATTATAGAAATCAATTAATACATGTAAATTAAATAAGAGTAACTCATATAAAATTCTAGTTACATACGTATTCATTCATCTAAAATTTAGTCTTCATAAATTATATTTCAAATTGATAATAATATCTAAATACTCATCCACATTTTGTAGTAGAAAAAAACAAATTAGTAAACACAATACATTGAACAATATTTCTATAAAGGAAGAATGTTTTCCTCTTCGTGTTAGCTAATATCTAAAAATAACAAATAAAAGAAACACATGTCCATTAACGAAAAAAATATGCCATGGATTTATAGGATTGTTCATTGAAATTCATTTCTCATTGTTCAAGATAATATTTCCACCTTGCAACACTTTCAAATTATTGAAATATATGGGTAGGATATTGTCAGGTCCTCGGAGTTGGGTACATGCTTAACTAGGTGCACATAGTAGGAGACATGAGAAATGCATAGAATGCAATATTTATGTTACATGTATGGGGTTTATGGTTAAGGGATGCTACATGAACAAGCATGCACCAACGAGGACCCAGATAGGAAATAGTTGTCATAGAATGGGTCCATGTAAGCGAGGGTCCCGCGATGGGATGTGAAGAGTTAGTCTGTTTTGAGATGAGTGGACAAATTAATGATGTGAGGAACCTCGACTAAGTTTAATTTAGGGTTTTCTTGATTGGGACGTCTCAACTTCGGGTGCATAGCTACCAAATACGCCCGTATCGGAGAAATAAATACGGAAATTCGGCAATTCGATTCGAATATGGAATAATTCGATGAAAAATTGATTCGGTTTATTGCAGGGATTTACAGAAAATTCACACTTTATTGGGGGTTTGTTAATTTGCGTTTTCTAGAATAGTAAGACAGTAATCTTTAAGCACAAAATAGATAGTTGCCGGATGGCATGTCAGAAATGGAAAGGTCGCTGAATTGTAGGTAGGAAATGGAAACAAATTTTGAGTAGGTAAGAAATGGAAACAAATTCCGAGTAGAGAAAATTTTCCAATTTTCAAGTTAAAGGGTTTAAAACACTGAAATAATAAATAAAGTAAAATCTTGAAAAGTAAATTTTACAATAATTAATTGATTTTCTAAATATAATATATTTATATTAAGAGAAATCTTATAAAAGTGTTTTTTAATTTTTAATTTTTAAATATGTATTAATTATAAAAGATTTTAGATAAAATTTGAAATTAAAGAAAGGTAGTTTTGAGTTTAGAATATTTAATTTCTAAATAGATACTAATCATAAAACATTTTTAGATAAGATTTGAAAGTAAGAGGGAAGTTTTGAATTTTGAAAAAAAAAAAGAGATTTTTGAAGATAAGACAAATGTGATTATAGTTTTGGTAAGTAAACTGTAATTTTAAAATTGTTTATATTGATTAAAATTATTAAAAATTATTTAAATTTTAAAATGAATGGGAAAAAATTGATGAGACATTATTGTTACAAAAAAAAGAGAATAAATATTTAAATGTTTAAGATATCTATTCTCGAATTTTTTCCGAATTGAAAATTTTCCAATCGAATTTTTATCATATCGTATCGAATTCAAATCCGAATTCGAATTCGAACTTGGTAACTATGTTTGGGTGTGAATAACATACCTTGGGTTTTTGGTTGGGCTTGTACAACGAGTCATGGATAAGTTTGGGCAAGTCGATGTAGTGAGAAGGCGAGTGAAATAGGGGACGCATGACATGCAATGTGTGAAACATAATTTGGTAGGGAAGATGCATGAAATGAACTAGAATGTAGTAAATCAGTTGAAGTTGGCCAAAAAGAAACATGATTTCCAAGTGGGTTGTAGAGTATGTTATCCATAAGAAGACCAACATGAAAGGAAATCGAATGACTCAATCAGAATTAACATAATGATACATTTGCAAACCTCATGTCATATAAGTACAAACTAAGAAGTTTAATTGGGGAGAAAATCGAAGCAAGCGAGGGAGTAAAGTAGCATGAGTGGTTTGTTTGAGAAGGGAAGAAGACTGTGATTGGTGTCTCAGGTAGGTCTACGGTGAGGGATAATTACACAAGTTTGGTTCACAGAGGTCTAATTGAAATGAATTTTATAGGTTTCTAATTGTAGGTTTAAATTTGGTATATTTTCCAATAGAACCGAATTTAGTTCTTTTTCAATGGAACCTAAATTTGGTGTTTCTTCCAATGAAACTGAAATTTGTTGTTTTTCCTTATAAGAAGAGGGTGTGATGATGGAGGAATAGGAATACCCATATTTTAGTAATTTTACCTATTTAAATAAAATTTAAGGCTTCAGAGCTAATTTTCATAAAATGATGTGCACATTGTTGAATTGTGTTGTATATTTAGTTTTGTGGTTTATTGATTTAACTGCAACTATAATTGTTAATGATGTTTATGAACATGAAAATACAGTAACTTGGATTTATAATAAAAAATTTATAATTCCACTAAGTAACACTATATTAGTATAGCTTAGATAAGTATTATGTTACAGGGTGTGTTCAAAATGAAGTATCATTGTGCTAGTATTAGTCGATTTTGAAACACAATGATGTTGTATGCTCAGGAGCCCTAGTGCACCAAAAGCTCCATGTACCCATCTGTTGTAACTATGGTTGTCACATGTGTTACTAGAGTATAATAATATTGAAATAAAAGTATTTGGTATTTAAGTATATTTCATGAAAATGGCTAGAGTTGATCTTAGAGATAGTGATAGAAAGTGAAGTTGGTCTTTCAAAAATTGCAAGTATTGGGGGGGGTGGGGCGGGATTTCCCTCCACCGTTCTCTCTCTATGTCATTCTTCTTCTCCCCCACTCCATGTCCATCCCAATTGAACTCAATATCTCTCTCCATCCCTCTCCTCCTCTCTATATTTCTTCCTCTCTCTCATATTATATCCCACCTTTGTTTATCTCTTCCCCCCATCTCTCTCTCTCTCTCTCTCTCTCTCTTCCATCTAACTCCACCATTTTCTTATTTCCTCTGTTCTTCTATCTCTCCCTTTCAATATCTATGTCTTCCTTTCCCTTTCTTCCCCTTCTCTACCTATATCTCTCCTCTCCTTCTCTTCCTCCCTTCTCTTCTATCTCCCTCGCTCTCTCTATCCCCTTATTCATTATCTCTCTCCTTATTTTTCTCTATCTAACTCTCTCTCTCTCTCTCTCCACCTCCCCCCCTCTTTCTCTTTCTATTTTTCCCTCTCTCCCCCTCCATGCATATGATCAAGAATTGTCACTTGACGTAATAAATAATATATGTAAGGTCTAACATAATAACACTTATAATGGACATAATTATTATTAAAATACATTGCAATAATAATAATAATCAATATTATTAATTATTATAGCAATAATAATATATAAACAAATGATTTTTTAAAGAAATAATAGCATGTTAACTTTACATTATAGATAAATGAATTTCTTCTAATCAAATTGGTATCATAGTTACATTTTATATTTTGTATTTTACATTACTTTAATTTTACATTTTAAGTTTTTATTGTCCACTATCATTGATGACTCTTATTATTACCATATTAGCATAATTTGAGTAATGAGTATTCAATGATTTTGAATAAACGTTTAACAACTCACAACAACTAGTACGTTACATTATTTTTTATATAATGAAAATGTTTATGGTGTAGTATCAATGCCAAAAGTAATCAAATTTGCTATAGGTTATATATATACACATATATTCTTATCCCAAGAGGCTAACCCAGACAAGTCATCCTTAAGATCAAAGTGATTGGAATTCATCTTCGCTAAAGAGTATGTAAAGCTAATGTTTCCATAGGATTACGGTTTGTTATGCAATTAGATAACATCACATTGGGAACAAAGATATGTAATATCTACAAGAAACACCCACCTTCAATGTGACAAATACTAGTAGTTGGATACATATATTACTTACACTAGTTATTATATATCATCATATGCATGCCCAAAGGATGATCACCAACTCACTATTCAATGTTTCACATTTCTACAATTGTCATTAATAAAAAAGTAGATAATGTAAGAACATAAATAACAAACATTTGAAAACCAAACAAAAAACAATTATGGAAAGAAAAGGTGTAACAAATTCATCGGTATTGTATTCCATTTATTACGTAACTTTATTTTTTAAAGAAATAGATAGAGAATAGTATATTAATAAAGGTGGGATCGAGTCAGAATTGTTACAACAAAGTTGTTGAAATTTCTTGACGATTTTGAATTGATCACATAGGTTGAATCCAAGTCCTCAAATGATAAATCCATAATACAAAAAAATTATTCCCATTACTGCAGAACTTTTCCTGAAACACATCTAATACGCAAGTGTATTTGCAGCCGATTCATAACTCTGTGTCATTTCGACTTTAAGTGGCTTGTTGTTATCCTTGGAGAGTTGTTTTCATATTTTCGTTGAGTTCCATGTATCCTAAGTTTCCTGATGATTCTATTTCATCGCTATCCATGGGATGATCTCTATAACCATATGTGGTATGATGTCCTTCCACGTCTACATAATCATCCCAATAGGTGGCTTTCCCAATATGGTTTTATAGGGAAGAGTTCTTAGTTGACATTGTATTAGAGACATAATTATTTCCTTTATCTATTATTGGAGGAGCCCCAAGAGTCTTTTTCTGAATAGTATTATCCAATAAAGCATTTGTAGAAACACTTTTCACTAACTTTCCAAAATCCTGCACCACACTATCTGTTATCACTTGAGTTGCTCTAGATTCAAACATGATTTCTGAAGCTTTTTTTATCCTTTTCTAGATTATCCTTGTTGGAAGAAGCTGGGGGCAGATCCTCCTTGTAAACCACAGAGTGGTCTAAATTAGCGCTATCCCACCATCTTGGTTTATGAATAACTTTCTTGGCTTGATTCTTCCCATATTTTGGACATTTTTTAATGGAGATCCCTGATTCATAAAAACCTCTACATATGAAGGAAATGTTTTCATAATCCAAATTTCACACCCATAAATAGTTTAAACCAGTTAAGTTAATTTCAGTTGGAAATCTTTTTTTGAAATCCATCTCCACACAAATTTGTGTCACAACTCCCAAAAAAAAATATCTATACTTAAACAACATTATCATACTCCTGGGACATATAAATTGCTTTTGTTTCAACTAGGTAGACTCGGTAATAGTTAGTTCTATCATTATTTACCACATCTTCACATCAGTTTAATCAATTAGCTGCACTATGTATTTTACCCAATGTCAACCTAAGCCTTAGTAGATGACACACATGCTCCCGAGGTTTGGTGCCCAAATTGTCTGCAGACACATACACCATGTCCATGTGATTTTCACTTGAATGGTTTGTTATGAAACCATCTCACAAAATAGAAGAAAGAGATAGATCAATGACTTCAAAAGTAGCCTCTTCGAGGGGGAAACCTCCTTTACATTACAAAAAAAGAACAATTCTGATATGATACAAATGAAAAGACCTCCTTTCTATATACAGGAGTCTAAGGGGTCACAATATAATCAGAGCCGAGATAACAATAATAATCTAAGGGCATAATAATAACAATAGTGGCCTTCTATGGGGCACAATAATAACAATATC
Organism: Pinus taeda; assembly: GCA_000404065.3. NCBI lineage: Eukaryota > Viridiplantae > Streptophyta > Pinopsida > Pinales > Pinaceae > Pinus > Pinus taeda. The sequence continues at coordinate 127,619 of APFE031431734.1, forward strand.
GGGACAACATGGGCACAACAATAACAATAAGGGGTACAATGACAATAATAATATGGGAATATACTAGTATTATATGGACCTAACATGACCCTCTCATTCAAAAAAGTAGTTTCCACAAAGCTTGAGTAGTTATGGATGCTTCTGTATAAAATTCTCATCCTGCAATGTGGAATTTTCAGCGGGTAAGTTCTTCCACTTGATGAAATACTCTGCAATTGATCAATTTCATACCTATCAAGTTCTTATTTATGTGACTTATTTAGGTTCCAATATGATTTTTCCTTCCTCATCAAGTTCTAGCAATATTGTTTCAATTGGGATCTTGTTACCTATAACCTTCTTTAAACATGAAACATGGAAAACTGGGTGTACTCAGAAAGATGCAGGAAGTTCCAATTTGTATGCCATAGTACCAATCCTTTGCAACAACTTGTGCATGTCATACTACTTTGGTGTTAAATAATTCTCATTCTTAGCTTGCTTAAGGGACATTTGTCGATATGGTTGTAGTCATAAAAATACTCAATTACGTAAATCAAAAATTCGTTTGCTATGATGTTGATATGCATGTTGTTTCATTATATTTTGTGCCAAAGTGAGGTTATCCTTTAAGAGTTGGATAACTTTTTGTTGATGCTCGATATTATCTTCCACTTCTTGAACCTTAGAAGTTTCTCTTAAATATGATGTGATGGGCAGTGGATGATATCCATAAATCACCATAAATGGGGTCATTTTTATTGTAGTATGGAAGGAACTATTATACCACCATTCAATGAAAAAATCCTTCTTAACCCTTCCAACATTTCCTTCTCATAAATAGCTTTGTGTAAATATTGTGTAAATATTTTCCTTTGATTGGATGACTTTCCAAAGAAATGGGTTTTTATTCTTGCATTAAAACAACACCAATTCCATTTCTTGAGGCCTCACATTCCACAATAAAGGTTTTTGTGAAGTTTAGCGTAGCTAAGACCGATGTTTGGCACAATGCCTCTTTAAGATGTTTAAAGGCCTTAATTGCTTCTAGAGTCTAAGAAAATGCACCTTTCTTCAATAATGTTTTTAGAGGTGCTGCTATTCTCACATAATTATTAACAAGGTTGTGATAATACCCTGTGAACCTGATAAATCCTCACATATACTTTATGGATGTGGGGATTTTCCATTCCTTAATGGCTTTAATTTTTCTAGAGTCTACCTTAACACCTTCATGAGATACAATATGATCCAAATATTCCACCTCTTATAATCCAAAGAAACATTTGGAGGTTTTCTCCTATAATTGTTTCTCCTCCAATATTTTGAGCACTCTGTCAACATGTTGAACATGATCCTTCCAAGACTTGTAGATTAGTATATCATCAAAAAATACTAACACAAATTTTCTAAGGAAGGGTTTGAAAATGGAATTCATCAAACCTTGAAACGTAGAAGGTTCATTGGTAAGGCCAAAAGGCATGACCAAAAACTCATAATGACCCTCATGAGTTCTAAATGTTGTTTTTCGAATGTCTTTAGTCTTCATTCTGATTTGATGATATCTTGAATGAAGGTCTAACTTGGTGAAGCAAATTTCTCCAGCCAATTCATCTAATAATTCATCAATGACATGAATGGGAAATTTATCTTTAATAGTGATCTTTTGGAGATCTACATAATCCAGACACATGTGCCATGGTCCATCCTTATTGTGCACCAATACTACTGGAGCGGAGAAAAAACTTTGACTAGGTTGAATTTTACCAGACCCTATCATTTTTGCAACCATACGTTCAATTTCACTCTTTTGGGAATATGGATATCTGTCAGGCCTGATGTTTGGAGGAGCGCTTCCTGGAATCAAATCAATAGCATGTTCATGATAATGAATAGGTGGTAGGCCTTTAAGGGTTTCAAATACCTTAGAATTATTTTCCAATACTTTTTGGAGATATGAAGAAATAGATGATTCCAATGTGGGAACCTCTAGCAAACATAATTGTCAAATTATGCCTATTTGTCATTTATTTAGAAGCTTTTTCATGCCATTAGAGTTGATTATCTTTCCCAGTTTCCCTATGATACCACTTAATTCAACTCCTTTCCTTCCAAAAAAAACTTCATAAAATTTCTTGAAAATTAAAAGCTATCATACCGAAAGATTGTAGCCATTAGACTCCTAGTACAACATCATCACCACCCATTGAAATGGAAGGAATTGGACTATTCAACACATATTCTCCCATGGATAGCTTCATATGATAGAATTTTCCAAAGAAATTTATGGTTCCTCCATTTGAAACCATCACTTGACACTCTGGTGCTTGATATAGGAAGAAATTCAATTCCTTTGCTATCGTACAATGAATAAAGTTATGGGTATTGCCCAAATCAGTCAACACTATTACCTTTTCCTTCTTGATATGTCCTTCTATATTGATAGTTTAACAATGTAAACTTTGAAAGGGGAACTGATACTGTTATCCGTTTCGTAGAGATAGCAAAAAAGTGACCTAATTTTGAAAAGGGGTGATGCAGAACGAACATGTTTTTTTAGAGCATATTTTTTGGAAGGAATGTCATGGGAAGGATAGTTTTATGTACATTACGTTTTAGAATGGTAGTGATTTTCATGCTGATTTAAAAAAGTGAGTATTCTGCATCACCCCATTTTTTTAAAGGACCTGTTTTTTGGCTTTAAATTTTCTAATGTATAAAATGTAAATAATTATTTTGTAAATTTGATCATTTTTTAAGTGGTCGTTTTCTTCACATTTTTTTGTTTTTTTATTTTAATTTTAACCTTTTTTTAGTGAGGTTTTTATTGTTTTTCATTTTTAAATTAGGAGGTCGATATTTAGAATTTTCGATATTCTACATATTTATACATCCTTAATTATTTTTTCACTCCACATGAAATAATTGTTTCTAAAAAACAATATTTTTTAACAATGGACATAAAAATAACCATTTTTAACATAAATATAACTAAAAAACTACACGCTTTGATAATTTTTTTTGTTAGAATTGACATGTCAAAATCACAATTTTTATACTATAATTGTAACTAAAAATGGTTAAGTAATAGCTTTTTTTTATGAATTTCATGTCAAAAAAAATAATAATCACTTTTTTTTTCAAAAATTAATGATTGACTTAAAAATCAATGCCAAAACCACATATTACAAATATTGAGCGTATAACAACCCTAATTGAGTGTTTATTCTTCTCATAAAATGTCAAAGTCAAAACATTGCAAAGCTTGATTTCCAAGCATAACTTAAATTTAATCAACAATGTCACGTAATCCAAACTCTTTGTCTTCTAGAGTTTCATCATTGTCTTCTTCCACAATATTTTTTGTTTCCTTTTGATCATTTTCCTCTTCTAATGGGTCTTTGATGTCTGTGAATCTCCCAATGTATGTCTTTCCAAACATTCCATGTAATTGTGGTTGGGGTTCCTTTGCCTTTTTTGCCACACGCGATTCACTAAAGTCCCCTTTCTTCAACCCAATTTCTTGCATTGCATCTGGAAGAAATTGAAGAGCATTAATTTTTTGCTGAATGAAAGGCTGAAATGTTTAGAAATTTTCTTGAATAACTATTTCAAATACCATTTAAGAAAATATGGTAATGCAAGCACATACTCAACACCCATGTCACCTCCTCAACGCCCATGTCAATTTTATAAAATAGAATGTATTTATCATTCTACTCAACATTCATTTTTATCAAAATTCAATATTTTCACAAACATGAAATCACTTTAAAACATTTTATATCAATTTTATACCAATTTTCAAAATTAATAAAACAAACTCAACTAATTTAATAATGGTGAATTGTAATATATAAAAAAAACTCACTACATATCATCCACTACCAATCTTAATCAAGTTTAAAAAACACTATAATTCATCCAAACACAATTAATTTTATATTTATTAAAAAAAATCCAAATTATATATGTTCAAGTCTACATGTGAAATTCATTTATATGATTAAGACTTGCTTACACACTTGTTTCCCTTGTAATCAATTCATCTCAACAGAATTATCAGCAAAAACAAATCTTATCTATCCAAAGGGATAATAGATAAGCTTCTTCAGAAAACTTTTTTATTTCCATCAAGTGATTTGTCTATTTATCAATATAATAATGACGTGTGGAATTAAACCATATCAATTTATTACAAATTATTGAAATTTTTATTTATTAACACCAATCTAGTCAAAACGATCCCAAATCTCCCAAAAACGATTGTCTTAACCTCATGCATTCAAACAAAATGAGCCTAACAAACCCTAAACAAAATGAATTAAGTGAGTTGTTGACTCAACCTAACAAATCCTTAGTGACATAGCCTAATCACATTCCAACTTCAAGTCATTAACTAAAATAGTCGAACCTAAGTCTTGAAGCACATGGTTGCCTTCATTTACCAAACATTGCTTGCGTACTTTTGGACTTGATTTGGTTTATAACAATTTGCTTAGCCAAAGAGAGCAGGGAATCCATTTGTGATTATTTACAGATTTTCAAATGGAAAATGCAAACTATTTTATGCAATCAACGAAGAATTGCCCATTGTCAATTTAAAAAACTAAGATGGTGGGGCGATTCTAAGAATCTCAACACTCACGAGCTTTGATACAAATTTGAAAAAGCAGAGTTTTACACAGCCGTATAGTGAGAAAATGCTCACAACTTAATTTTATTTATGGAAAAATAATTTACATTTATAAATGTAAATTACAAGAGTTTCCGAAAAACTAAATATTAACAATCCGGACATTCTAAAAATAGTAAACCACCTCAAATATACTACCTACGATATAACAAACTCAAGAAACTCTCACAACTATTATGGAGACAACTAGATTGAAAACTAAGTCAACTAAGCTCTTGGTTGGTGTGACTTCTTCCAACAACTTTAGGCTATAAGATTTTGAAGAACTATATATATAAAACAATGTAGAGGAGAAATTTATCATACATGTAAAGATAATTGTAACATCATGATTTCGTAGTCATTCACTCAATAATTCACAATCACAAATTTGGGAGAGTTTATCTTAAATTAGTCAAAATAATTCAAGAATAAAAAACTGGGTAAACTCTATTATCACAATAAAAATAAGAGTTGCTCTATGCGTTGTGTCCTGCAACACAAAAAAAACGCAAATAAATTTCAATGCATGCATGTCAGGTATATCAATAATGTAAACGTGCACGGATCATTCATAGTATTGATGATATAAAAGGGTCCCTTCGAGTCGAAGGAAACTGAAATATTAATAAGATGCCATGAATATGTATTCTATGTTTTAAATTTAAATGATTGATGATGAATAATTCATGCCTATAGACAAAAGTAGCGAAAATTAACCCTTTTGTGATTGCTTATAGCTTCAAACTCTTATTTCCAATAAAACGTAAATATGTGAAATAAATACGTTGACAATTCTCACCATTTTAGTTATAATAAAAGAATGCATTTAACGACAGGCATAAATATAAAAAAAAAAACTCGGTCAAAATTCCAATCCTTTTAGTAATAAAATAATGCATTTGACAATGTGAAACATCATTTTTAACGTTTTTTTTAAATGGGTGAAGCAACGTGTTTATATTTCCTTCATGTGCCATTCGTTGAAAGTAGCGGGTAACATTGGCTATATGTTGTATTCTGAGAATCACCCGTGTCAATTTAAAAAACTAAGGTGGTGGGGCGATTCGCTATCAGTGGCAGTGGCAGGGTAGTGGCGGTGGCAGGGCGGTGGTGGAGCGATTCTCAGAATCGCCCCACCACCTTAGTTTTCTAAATTGACAGGGGCGATTCTCAGAATACAACATATAGCCAATGTTACCAGCCACTTTCAACGAATAGCACACGAAGGCAATATAAACACGTTGCTTCAACCATTTAAAGGTGGCAGGGTGGTTCCTCTATCCCTGTGTGCACCAGAAAATAAAGGGGTAGTTAAGAAGGGAGAATAATTAGAAATTATTGGCAACAAATAATCTATGAAGTAATGAATTATGCAAAAATTGCTAGGGTTGGATAAACCAAATTCCTCGCACGCCAAGAGGAAATCTGGGGTGGAATTATACTGGGGTGGAATTATTTTGTATAGAAGAAAATTAGAATATTATTTCTTTATTAATGACAAACCCTCACTTCAATATGGACCAAATTTTAGAAGGCTAGAGTAAAAAATTCCTAAAAGGGAGCCCTTCATTTTTAAAAGAATGAATTTCCTTCCTGGGGAAAATATCTGGAATGATGAATAAAAGGTTTAGGGGGAGATACCTTGCCAACGACCAGAATAATCAAATGAGAGTTCTAGAAAAAAAATCATTTTCCGAGTACTAGCTTATTCAGAAGTCTCTCCCAAACTTGTTGAGAACAAAATCAAATTTTGAAAACACTACATCAAATCATTGAAGTTCATTAGTTCCTGGAAGTAGAAGTATCACTTCTCGATAATGGAAACCTGGAACAAAAATCCAGGTGAAATGGGTGATTTTTTCTCTCAAGAGAAAATACGTATTTACAACTGACAAAAGAAAAAAAAAATGCAATACGGGTTACCTGCAAAAATGGAAATGGGCCAAAAGGCATCTTGTGGTGCAGAAATTCTATCAAGTTCTGTTTCCAGGGAAGGGAAATTTTGTTAAAAGAGCGACGACAACTTACCAAACCAGTAGAGCGCAAAACAATGCAAATGAAAGTCGAATGAAGTATGAGGATTTGGCAACTGCCACCGCCCCACCACAGCCCCGTGTCATAACCTTCTAAACTTACCGATACATAATAATAAAAAAAATTATTACACATGTAATACAACCCCTACATGGTCAGGGTGATATATCTTTTACCACGGTACGCAACTTATATAATATAGTTTGATTTAATTTAATCGTGTTCGAACCTTGGTTGTGTAGTGAACTCGAACCTTGGTTGTGTAGTGAACGGAACCATTGCTCATTAATCAATTGTCTGGTGTGAATACGATGCCAATTGGCCTCGGTCCACGTAACCCACCTACCATGCAGATATTTCTCTCCGGTAGCTGGGACATTTAATGGCACCACGCGGCTGCCACTTCCTCGGGATTAATACTGCTATGGACGGCCTTGATGATATCCTCAGATCGGACAATGGAGAATTTGGTTGCGTTGGCGGCAAGGTATATAGGGTTTCCATCCTGAAGTTTCGGTTCATTTGGTCAGTCTCCCGGCTCCAGAGAGCGGTTCCTCCCTCTGGTGTTTGTCACAGAAATTTCTGGTTCGACTCTCCACAGTCATACGGTTTGACGATGGTGAAAACGCCCACTGTCTCTTCTCCAGAATATTCATCGACAGGCAGGTAAGATCTTAATCTGTTTCTTTTGACCACTTCTCCTCCGCTGAGATTTACAGTTTGACTGATCCATTATTTTGATGTGGCAGTATCGTGTAAGGTCCATGCGGTCGTGGTAATAACAAGGGCAGCGTCTTCCGCCATTCAACCCAATAGGTAAGTCTCCTTCAGCAGTATGCTTTGTTGGTTATTGTTTTTTTGGGACTCGACTTTATACCCATTTTCCTGCCAGGAATGATTGCCAGTTCTATTGTTGCAGGCGGGTTTAATCCCTTATGGCAGGCTCTGCTTTTGTTCCATGTTTTAATCCTTGGGATTTGATGTTCGGTTACAGGATGCCGAGGGTTAGATACCTGTAGGGTTTCATGTTTTTTTTTTGGATTTAAATCTCAGGAGCCGAGTTCAAGTCCTGAGCGGCATCCATTTCCTGTTGTAATTATTTAGTTTACGTTTGCTTATATTTTGATGGACTCAGTCACACTGTGACCGCGGCTTAATGTACTTGAGTTTAAGGGTTTTATTCCCTGTTCTATCCATTTCGAATATGTTTAAATGTCCTGAGCGTATTATGTGACTATAAATGTTTTTCTTAATGATTAATGGAGTAAAGTTTGATCATTAACGCATTACCGTATGGCAATAATGACGTATCTAAAATACTGGTTTAGTTGAGAGGGTTTTCTTATTTGCGACAGTCTTTTCATGTTATGACTGTCAACTTTCTTGTATAATAATGTTATAATCATGCACTTCTACACAGGTAGCTAGATCCTTAACAGGATTTCGCTATGAGTTAGCCCATCATTGAGGGTAAGCCGCGTTTTGGCTCCAAATGATATCGTTTGCCGCGAGCTATCGTTAAACCCTCTTCGTTCATGATGATACGCGGTCATGTATCCTTACCCTTTTCCTTTGATTATGGTCTGCTATTATTTAATGGAAACCCTCTCCGCGAGATTAATCATATTGTCGGATTCCTATGTTTTTCCATTTGGTACTGTACTGTGGCTTCGCACTACCAAGTGATATTCACCTGCGCATGCCGTCGCCTCTCGCCCACATGGGTCGCGACCAGCATGGTCTTGTTCTGGTTCATTATATTCGTATTATGTTACAGTTACTTGCAATGCAAAACCCATAAGTTTTCTGGGCGGTCTGTTCAGTCATTAAATTAGAGGGTTTTATTTATGTTAAGAAGTACAATCTATATTTAACGATTGCATGCGGTTTCTATCCCCTTTTTCAGTTTTATATGTATTATTTACGTATTCTTGGTGTTACAGGTACTGCCTGTAATACGCGTTCTCTATCTCTGGTTACCTTTAGTTTTATAGATTACAACTCTGTAATACGAGTTCTCTGTCATTGGTTACATTTCGAGTTAATGATTACAGTCTTCTCTGTGTTATGCTTCTATAGAACCGTATTAATTATCTGCCTCCTCATTTCGTAATCGAACACCGGAAGTTGGTTCATTCTGTTCTATTCATATTGATATAGTTACAGTCTTTTCTATGAATTTCAGTTTCATTAATTCAAGGGTAAAAGACTTAATAAAGTATCTGCTTATCATCATCTGACAGTTTCCCTATAATACAGGTTCATGCACAGACTAAATGTATGTAATCTTTAGTTATCTATTCTCTTCCTTTTTGATTCCTAACAGTGTGCGGAATAGAGTATTGTACAGATAATGTGTAGGTTTTCATATCAGTTCTCTTTTCTTTCTTTATCATTTATCTGTGCATATAGACAAAGTAGATTATACAGTAGCAGCAGTAATTTCTTTAACACCAGGTACTGAATCATTCGTAAGTAATGTCACAGTAACTATAATGAAATATCGGTACTGTCAAATAATATTTAATCTTCTGAATCCTATAGATTGAAGATACTTACCTGGTCTCCTGATACTGTCGTCTGCACCCCTACCGCCTACGGATAATGGTTTAGTGCTTGATATCCTCCCAGCCACGAGACCAGTCGTCTGTACTGCGTCTCTCCCCCAAGCGATCCTTTGCCGGCCACAACCTCTGCAAAAGGGAGCACAATTGTGCCTGTGCTATCTGGTCCCCACCAGACATAGCACTTCTCTCTTTGCTCAGTGCCTTCTTTTTCCTTTTTCCTGTTTGTTCCAAAAAAAACCCAGGTCTTTTCTCCTTTCCCCTTTTCTAAGGAGAAGAGAAAACAGTTAGGGTTTTTCCCTAGTGTACTGGCAACTGTTTTTCCTTTCATTTCAAGCAGAAAAAAGAAATAAATTTTCACAAGAAATTATCATGCACACATAATTATCCAATTCATATTATTTAATTTCAAACACATAATATTTCCATCAATTCAAGAAAATGGTAATTTCTGTTTTATCTTTAACCACAGGGTAAATAAGTAATTTATTTACGTAAAATATTTGGTCATTACATCTCCTCCCCCTGAGATTGGACACCGTCTCGGTGTCTCTCAGAACCGAACAGATCTGGATAGGTTCTTCTCATTAATTCCTCATCTTCCCAAGTGGCCTCGTCAGGCCCAAAATGTCGCCATTGAACCTTAACTTGGGTAATAACTCGTTTCCGCAGCTGCACTTCTCTCTGGTCGAGAATGCTCAGCGGTTCGACCAGAACTTCTCCTTCCGGCTCGACCTGCAATACACAATTTTGTAAGTTAGTTTTTCCTTTTCATGTGCAATTCTTGCGGAATTTATCATACCTCACACCCACCTGAATCTCTTGCCATCGAATCACATGCCTAGGGTCATACACATACTTCTTTAGGACATAAACATGAAATACGTTATGAACTCAGATGTGACTTGGCAGGGCTAGTTGATAAGCTACTGGTCCGACCCTCGCCAAAATTTGGAAAGGTCCACAATACCGTGGCGCCAGTTTGGCGCATCTGCTCCACTGCAAGGTACTTCTTTTGGCCTGAATCCGAATATACACATGGTCCCCAACCTGAAACTCTTTAAATCTCCTTTTCCGATCAACGAAGTTCTTTTGCCTATCTTGGGCAGCTTTCAAGTTGACACGTACCCTCTTTACCATATCCTCCATTTCTTTCAGCATTTAAGGACCTAAGCTCAATTTATCTTCCGGTCCTCCCCAACTAGTGGGTGTACGACATTTTCGTCCGTACATAACTTCGAATGGGCTCATCTGTGTCGAGGTATGGTAACCGTTATTATACGCGAATTCTACCAGATGTAAATAATCTTCCCACCTCGTGGGTTGTTGCATGACGTATGCCCTTAACATATCTTCTACCATCTGGTTGACTCGTTCCGTTTGCCCATCGGTTTGTGGATGGTATGATGTGCTGAAGTTTAATTGAGTTCCTAATTCAGCAAACAATGTTTTCCAAAAGGCTGATGTGAATTTCACATCACGATCGGAAATTATGCTCTTTGGAAGCCCATGTAACTTGAATATATTCTGCATAAAAATATGAGCAATCTGTGCAGCTCTATATGTAGATTGCACTGGTATGAAATGTGCAGCCTTACTCAGCTTGTCTACCACAACGAAAATGGAGTCATTATTCCTTTTTGTCTTAGGTAATCCCGTAATGAAGTCCATGGAGATGACTTCCCACTTCCATTCTGGAATTGGCAATGGTTGTAACAATCCTGCTGGGTGTTGATGTTCGGCTTTAATCTGCTGGCATTCCAGGCATTGCGATAGGTATTCGACAATGTTTTTCTTCATTCCTGGCCAGAAATACTCTTTTCGGATTGCTGTTATCATCTTCTGATAACCCGGATGACCTGCGTAATGACTAACATGAAATTCATCCATAATCAGATTTTTGATTCTGCTTTGATTTGGCACATATAACCGTTTCTTGAAATAAATTCTTCCAGCATCGTCTAATTCATATTCCTGTTGGCTGTCTTCTCTAGCAGATTGTTGTATTTGTAATTTTAGCTGCTGATATTCAGTGTCTTGATCTGCAGTTTCCTTTATAATTTTTAGGAAGGGACTTTTCCACTCACTAATGGAAATTTCATACAAACACTGTACCTTTCGGCTCAAAGCGTCAGCTACCTTATTTTCCTTCCCCTGCAGGTGTTTTATATCGAAATCAAAACCACTTAGGAAGTCTACCCACCTCGCTTGCCTAGCGTTTAAGGTAGGCTGGCTGAAGTAGTTGGTCAAGCTGTGGTGGTCGGTATGCAGCAGAAATTTCCTGCCCATAAGATAATGCCGCCACATCTTCAGGGCATGTATCACGGCAGCCAATTCTAAATCATAAGCAGAATACTTCTGCTCATGTTCTTTTAATTTCCGAGACTCATAAGCTATTACCCTGCCTTCTTGCATTAAGACCCCTCCCAATCCTTCTTTACTGGCATCCGTACATACTACGTAATCCTTATTAGGATCTGCTATACTTAGAACAGGTGCCGTGGTGAGCAAATGTTTCAATTGCTCAAAACTTTTCTGACAATTCGGGGTCCAATGAAACAGTTTCCCCTTCTTCTGCAGTGAGGTAATGGGAAATGCCACCTTAGAGAAACCTTCCACGAACCTCCTATAATACCCTGCCAACCCCATAAAAGATCGGACATCCGTTACATCTTTGGGAATTGGCCAGTCCATTATGGCTTTTATCTTTTCTGGATCCACTGCAATTCCATCCTTTGTGATTACGTGACCCAAATACTGAATTTCTTCCTTGAAGAAGTCGCACTTACTAAATTTAGCATACAACTGATGTTCCCGAAGGGTCTGTAATACTATTCGAAGATGCTCATGATGTTCTTCGATAGTGCGTGAATAAATCAAAATATCATCAATAAATATCAGCACAAACTGATCCAAATAAGGATGGAAAATACCATTCATTAGACACATGAAGGTTGCCGGGGCGTTGGTGAGCCCAAACGGCAAAAACACAAATTCATAGTGCCCATACCTGGTTCTAAAAGCTGTTTTCGCGATGTCTTCATCTTTAATCCTGATCTGATGATAGCCTGATCGTAAGTCGATCTTAGAGAACACGGTCGCGCCTTTCACCTGGTCGAACAATTCATCTATCCGGGGAAGAGGATACTTGTTTTTAATAGTCAACTTATTCAATTGTCTGTAATCAATACACATCATCCGGAGGGTGCCGTCTTTCTTCTTGACAAATAACACCGGGGCTCCCCATGGAGACACACTGGGACGGATGTAGTTCTTCTCTAGTAATTCTTGTAACTGCATTTTTAATTCTGTCAACTCAGGTATACTCATTCTGTAGGGTGCTTGTGACACTGGTGCAGCCCCTGGTACCAACTCTATAGTAAAGTCTATGTTTCTTTGCGGTGGCAGCCCTGGAATTTCCTCCGGAAACACATCTGTAAATTCTTGTATTACAGGGATATTATTCAAGGATGCTGTCTTATCCTTAGAATTCGCATAACCCACTTGGATGGCGTACACTTGACAGCCTTTTCGTACACATTTTACCAATTGATTTGCAGTTATCGGTCGAACCTGCACTGGTCTTTAATACCCTTCATTTCTTTGTTGTTCCCTTGTTGATCTCTGTAATAGATAATTTTGGTTTTGCAGTCAACTAATGACCAATGCTTTTCCAACCAGTCCATTCCAATCAAAATATCATAAGAACCTAGAGGAAGTATATTCAGGTTAGCTGTTATTGGCTGATTTGCTATAGTGAAAGAGCAGTCGTTGATCTTAGATGTTACCCTTCGCTTGGCTCCAGTAGCCAATTGCACTAACCAAGGGTTTTTAAATTTAACAGATTGTAAATTACAACGTTCCACTATTTTTGGGTTCACATAACTTAGCGTGGCCCCAGGATCAATCAAAACAGATATGGTAAGGCTTGAAATTTTACCTTCGAACTCGACCATGGTTGGCTGGTACTCCGCCTGCCGATCTTCCAATGCTGCATTGATTCTGGGTACGCTCCGACCCACTTCGCCAACAGTTGAAGCTTCATGAATTTGGGATAACTGTTCATTTCCCTTTCGCTGTGGACAATTCTTAATATAATGAGGTCCCCCACAACCCCAACATTGTAAAGGAGGTCTTGTTGTTCCTTCATTATCCAACCTGATTTGTTGTTCATTGACCTTGGACTCGTTTGCAGATCTGAACTTAGGTGTAGTTTTCGTCGCAAACCTGTTGTTTATTCCTTTGCCAGTCCCTTTAACTCCATTGCTGCGATTTCCTTTGATATTTCCAGCTGTTTTAAAACCTTTCTTCTCGCTCCACTTCCTGTTAGCAGTTTCTCCTCTTTGTTTGCTTTGCTGATAACAGATTCTAGCCTTGCGGATTACCTCATCCATCGATTTTGGATTATCGAATTCAATTCTCTCTCGCATGTACGGAGGTAGACTGCTAACGAATCGCTGCACCTTTGCCTTTTCTTCCCTTATATACGGCACGTAGCGAAGTAGGGAAGTAAAACGAGTAATGAACTCATCCATAGTCTGCTGTCCCAATCGCAGATCATGGAATTCTCTGGCTTTCTCATCATAGAAACGTTCAGTTAAATATTTTTCCTTAAAGAATTTCTGGAAATTATCCCATGTTATGTTTTGTTCTGTGACCCCTTTTACAATCTTTACCTCTTCCCACCATAAGGTAGCATTTCCTTGCAACTGGAAGATAGCTAATCGTGCTTTCAGATTATGATCGTATTCATAGAGCTGGAAATACTTATTCATATTGATTAGCCATGCTTCAGCTGCTTCCTCATGTTCTCCATCAAAATGTGGTGGCTTAATCTTACGGAATTCCCCTTATAATTCCATCCTCTGTCTTTTTGAAGTTTGTTGTTCGAATGCATTGTCTGAACGTTCTTCCTGTTCCTCTGATCCTTCAGGGGGTATATGATGATTCTGCTCTTCTGACATCCTTTGCTGTTCCGCACTGAGATTGGCAGGTAACTGATTTTGCCTATCGGACAAACTCTTTAAAATCCTTTCTTGCTCTATTGTCAATCGAGCATTATCTTCCCGTAATCGAGCCATTTCATTTTTCAACTCTTGCACTGTTTCCAAAATGGCTTGATTCGTGATTCTAGCTTCTTCTCCAAGTTGTACCCACAACTCTGGGGTGTTTTCTGCTCCGGTCATGCCTTGTCCTATTACGGGTCGTCAGGACGTATTCTCTGCCCTCCTCATGCCTTCCACTCTTTTGAGTCCCCTCCTGTAAAAGAAAACTGTTCAAGAGTAATAATGGAATGATTAACTGTTAATTCATTTTCCACAGGATTCATTCACTATTGTCTTGCCCAAAGGCCACAGTGTTGTATCTGGGCTCTGATACCATATGTCATAACCTTCTAAACTTACCGATACATAATAAAAAAAAAAATTTATTACACATGTAATACAACCCCTACATGATCATGGTGATATATCTTTTACCATGGTACGCAACTTATATAATATAGTTTGATTTAATTTAATCGTGTTCGAACCCTGGTTGTGTGGTGAACGGAACCATTGCTCATTAATCAATTGTCTGGTGTGATTACGATGCCAATTGGCCTCGGTCCACGTAACCCACCTACCACGCAGATATTTCCCTCCGGTAGCTGGGACATTTAATGTCACCACGCGGCTGCCACTTCCTCGGGATTAGCACTGCTATGGACGGCCTTGATGATATCCTCAGATCGGATGGTGGAGAATTTGGTTGCGTTGGCGGCAAGGTATATAGGGTTCCCATCCTGAAGTTTCGGTTCATTTGGTCAGTCTCCCGGCTCCAGAGAGCGGTTCCTCCCTCTGGTGTTTGTCACAGAACTTTCTGGTTCGACTCTCCACAGTCATACGGTTTGACGATGGTGAAAACGCCCACTGTCTCTTCTCCAGAATATTCATCGACAGGCAGGTAAGCTCTTAATCTGTTTCTTTTGACCGCTTCTCCTCCGCTGAGATTTACAGTTTGACTGATCCATTGTTTTGATGTGGCAGAATCGTGTAAGGTCCATGCGGTCGTGGGAATAACAAGGGCAGCGTCTTCCGCCATTCAACCCAATAGGTAAGTCTCCTTCCGCAGTATGCTTTGTTGGTTATTGTTTTTGGGACTCGACCTTATACCCGTTTTCCTGCCAGGGATGATTGCCAGTTCTATTTTTGAAGGCGGGTTTAATCCCTTACGGCAGGCTCTGCTTTTGTTCCATGTTTTAATCCTTGGGATTTGATGTCCGGTTACAGGATGCCGAGGGTTAGATACCTGTAGGGTTTCATGTTTTTGGATTTAAATCTCAGGAGCCGAGTTCAAGTCCTGAGCGGCATCCATTTCCTGTTGTAATTATTTAGTTTACGTGTGCTTATATTTTGATGGACTCAGTCACACTGTGACCGCGGCTTAATGTACTTGAGTTTAAGGGTTTTATTCCCTGTTCTATCCATTTCGAATATGTTTAAATGTCCTGAGCGTATTATGTGACTATAAATGTTTTTCTTAATGATTAATGGAGTAAAGTTTGATCATTAACGCATTACCGTATGGCAATAATGGCGTATCTAAAATACTGGTTTAGTTGAGAGGGTTTTCTTATTTGCGGCAGTCTTTTCATGTTATGACTGTCGACTTTCTTGTATAATAATGTTATAATCATGCAGTTCTACACAGGTAGCTAGATCCTTAACAGGATTTCGCTATGAGTTAGCCCATCATTGAGGGTAAGCCGCGTTTTGGCTCCGAATGATATCGTTCGCCGCGAGCTATCGTTAAACCCTCTCCGTTCATGATGATACGCGGTCATGTATCCTTACCCTTTTCCTTTGATTATGGTCTGCTATTATTTAATGGAAACCCTCTCCGCGAGATTAATCATATTGTCGGATTCCTATGTTTTTCCATTTGGTACTGTACTGTGGCTTCGCGCTACCAGGTGATATTCACCTGCGCATGCCGTCGCCTCTCGCCCACATGGGTCGCGACCGGCATGGTCTTGTTCTGGTTCATTATATTCGTATTATGTTACAGTTACTTGCAATGCAAAACCCATAAGTTTTTTGGGCGGTCTGTTCAGTCATTAAATTAGAGGGTTTTATTTATGTTAAGAAGTACAATCTATATTTAACGATTGCATGCGGTTTCTATCCCCTTTTTCAGTTTTATATGTATTATTTACGTATTCTTGGTGTTACAGGTACTGCCTGTAATACGCGTTCTCTATCTCTGGTTACCTTTAGTTTTATAGATTACAACTCTGTAATACGAGTTCTCTGTCATTGGTTACATTTCGAGTTAATGATTACAGTCTTCTCTGTGTTATGCTTCTATAGAACCGTATTAATTATCTGCCTCCTCATTTCGTAATCGAACACCGGAAGTTGGTTCATTCTGTTCTATTCATATTGATATAGTTACAGTCTTTTCTATGAATTTCAGTTTCATTAATTCAAGGGTAAAAGACTTAATAAAGTATCTGCTTATCATCATCTGACAGTTTCCCTATAATACAGGTTCATGCACAGACTAAATGTATGTAATCTTTAGTTATCTATTCTCTTCCTTTTTGATTCCTAACAGTGTGCGGAATAGAATATTGTACAGATAATGTGTAGGTTTTCATATCAGTTCTCTTTTCTTTCTTTATCATTTATCTGTGTATATAGACAGAGTAGATTATACAGTAACAGCAGTATTTTCTTTAACACCAGGTTCTGAATCATTCGTAAATAATGTCACAGTAACTATAATGAAATATCGGTACTGTCAAATAATATTTAATCTTCTGAATCCTATAGATTGAAGATACTTACCTGGTCTCCTGATACTGTCGTCTGCACCCCTACCGCCTACGGATAATGGTTTAGTGCTTGATATCCTCCCAGCCACGAGACCAGTCGTCTGTACTGCGTCTCTCCCCCAAGCGATCCTTTGCCGGCCCCAGCCTCTGCAAAAGGGAGCACAATTGTGCCTGTGCTATCTGGTCCCCACCAGACATAGCACTTCTCTCTTTGCTCAGTGCCTTCTTTTTCTTTTTTTTCCTGTTTGTTCCAAAA
Organism: Pinus taeda; assembly: GCA_000404065.3. Taxonomy (NCBI): domain Eukaryota; kingdom Viridiplantae; phylum Streptophyta; class Pinopsida; order Pinales; family Pinaceae; genus Pinus; species Pinus taeda. The sequence continues at coordinate 144,949 of APFE031431734.1, forward strand.
ACAACCCAGGTCTTTTCTCCTTTCCCCTTTTCTAAGGAGAAGGGAAAACAGTTAGGGTTTTTCCCTAGTGTACTGGCAACTGTTTTTCCTTTCAATTTCAAGCAAAAAAGAGAGAATAACTTTTCTCAAGAAATTATCATGCACACATAATTATGCAATTCATATTATTTAATTTCAAACACATAATATTTCCATCAATTCAAGAAAATGGTAACTTTTGTTTTATCTTTAACCACAGGGTAAATAAGTAATTTATTTACGTAAAATGTTTGGTCATTACAAAAGATGTAGACTGGATACATCCATTAATCCAGTTAACAACCTGAAGAGCCAAACCCATTTGAATAAGAGCTAGATGGAGAAAGGTCCAATTTACTTGTCATATGCCTTTGACAAATCTAGCTCAAGGATATCTGATTTTAGTTGTATAGTCTTCACAGTATGGAAGACCTCCTGCGCTAAAGCTACAACATCATGGATGTTGTAGTGATTTAGAAACCCAAATTGTTCTTCAGAAATCTAGGATTTGAGACTTGGCTTTAAACGCCTTGCAATAATCTTAGAAATTATTTTTTGGAATAAGCTACAACAAACAATGGGACAAAAATCAACAAAAGAAGTACCTTCTCGAGATTTAGATATGAGGCATAAGAATGTCGAGGTTATAGTCCCAAGACTTTGCCTAAAGATTGGGATTCTCTAATCATCTTGAGGAGGTCTTCCTGATATGATTAAATAGAACTCCATGGGAAACCAATCAGGCCCTAGACTCTTGGATTTTTGCATAGTGTTTATGGTTGATAGGATCTCCTGATCCAACACTTCCTCCAATAAGTGGAAATTCATCTCATATGTGACCATTCTGGGGAATTTTGAGACTAAGTGTAAAATATCTTGCACAAAGCAATTAGAAGGGGTTGTAAACAACTCTCCAAAATGGAAAACCCCTTTTGTTGCTTTATCCAATAAAGAGTGGAGCATGCAACCATTTGCACCTTGAATGCCCCAAATTGTGCTAGCTTGCTTTCTTGAGTTCGCATAGTGATGGAAGAACTTTGAGTTGTTGTCTCCTAAGGATATCCAAATAGCTTTGTTTTTCATTCTCCGCCACTCTTCCTATTCCAAAAGAAGGGAGTGTCTTTCATCTCAAGTGATTTTAGAAAGCCCACTGATTGGGGGCGATTGAGTTTGCGTTCAACTGTGATATGAATCATTCTATCATTTTTTCCACTTCGAACAGTCTTGCCTTAGACTTCTTGTAGTGTTCCTTGGCCCATGCCCTTGATACATGCTTGATGGTAATCAAGTTTATATAATTGTTCAATATAGGAAGATGAAATGGACTGACAGAGCGGTCTCCAACGTCTAATCACCAATGCCCGCTAATCTTCCTCATTAATTCAAAACGCGTTGAAGCGAAAGGGGATTGATCTAGATCCATATTGGTGGGTAATGTGGAGCAAAATGGGGTTGTGAACTAAAATTCCCGCAAAGCCAACTGAAGCCTTGAAAGAGAAACTAGAGGTCATCATAGATTCATATACTAGGAATTTGTCAAGCCTTTTGTATACCTCATTTTTTCCAGAGCATCCATTGATCTAAGTGGGAATAATCATAGCTAGCTCTAGATCCAGAAGGAAATTATGAACCAACCAAACAACAAATAAATTATGCATGCAATCACACTGGGGTCGAGACCCCCATACCTCCGTGAGGCCTAGAGTGAAACTGAAATCACCCTTGACCATGACTAGTTGATCTACAAAGGCCCCTACAAAAGCTAGGTCTATCCAATAGCACTCATGGTCAGGACATGGACCATAGATGTTTAAAAAAGAAATAGGAGAGCCATAATATTTAGAACGAAGCTTAACCAAAATAATAGAGGGGTTGGAAGAGAAGGAGATGGCTTTAAAATTAGGACTCCACCCAGTTATCAAACCCCCAGGGAAACCCTCTGAGTCTAGGTGATTAAAGGACAAGCTATTTAAAAAACCCTCGAGAATTCTTCATGCTTTTGAGTCGGAGCACATAGTTTCTTAAAATCATAACTAAATCAGGGTTAGAAAAAGTAACTAATATTTTGAGGACACTTAGTTTGTGGGAACCCTGAATTCCCTTGAAATTGAAATCGAGGATGATCACGGGAGACCTTTTGATAGGGCATCTAAAGCTCTAAGGGGCCTTTGCGATTGAAGTTCTTTATTTCCAATTTTTCTCTTTCATGTGCCTTGAGTAGATTTGATTTTTGGTCGACAAGGAGGGGAACAGGAGGGTCCAAAACAAGGCCTCCACAAGGAGGAATCGTGGATTGATTCTCCCTAGGTCGTAAAGCAGAACATTTTACCCACGGAGAGCAAGCAGGAGGAAAAATCGGGATTTTCTCTGAATCGTATGAAACTTCTATTTCCCCTTTAGGATTTTCCCGTGTTTCCATCTAGTTGTTCCATGTAGCTGGGGTCATCCATCATTTCCCATATGGGTGCTCTCACCCATTCTGCATTTAGTTGACAAGGAGGTGTTTTTACCGACTTTTTACATGGAATAAATGGCAGCATTCGATCTACTAGGTACTTTCCCATGCCTCCATTAATTTGGGAATTGACCTCACCCACCAACTACCTTACACCTATTCAATCACTATTTGGGGCAAGGAAAATGGAAATTCAAATTTAAACATCCACACAAACTGAAATTTGGCATGGAATCTCCGACATGTTAAAACCCCCTTTTTGGTCCACCTCACTCTCCCCACTTTTGGTATCATGGTCTTTATAGGTGCTCATGCTCAATCAATTATTGCCATATCTAATAATTAATAATGAAATACGTGTAATATGTCCATATCATTGTGGCATGGTGATAAAGTATTCATGCCTAAATAAAAGCACCATAGACATAATTAATTACAAATTAAAAAGGTGGTCAAAATAGGGATGTTACACTTATCTCCTAACAATAGTGTTATATTTTTAAGTTACTCCAAAAACATTTACACTATGTTTGGTGGTGCTTCACAAAAATTGGGATATATTGTGGATGTTGAACCCCTATATTGTCTGAGATGTAGAATAAGAGATGGTCTATTACAAATATGCACAGTTGACACAATTGTTGTATGGATGCTAGAACTCTATTAATTACAAAATCAATGCCCTTCCCTTAAGTGTTGGATATATCTTAGTAGTGTGGTGGACATCCTTCATTGAGGCCTCATGGAGGAACCACTTGTTTAGAGAGTTCCCTATAGGGAACTTGAAGCATTATGCATCATGGATGAGGGTTTAAAACCTTAGTTGACATGTGGTAGCTTAGTTTCCGATTCATGGGATTAGAGATGGCTTAGGACTAATCAAGGCTTCAATAGTGTTCTTAAAGGGGGTAGCTAACCTAATGGAGTACATTTTCTTGGAGAATAAATGGAGTCCACAGAGGATCATGATGGAATAGTGTAGACTTTCCTTATGTAGCTACATCACCTTGGAGTCTTTATTATGCATGATATTTCCATTGGAGCATGACACTTGTACTCTAGAGTGAACATATCACTTGTATGGCCTACAAGGGCTCACAGAAGTTCCTTATAAGAGCTTAAAACCACATAGTATTGTTTCCCTCCCTTATCTCAAACATAAATATAGGAATGAGAGAATTTCCACAACATATGCATTGACTCTTGTGATGAGATGTGACTAAGAGGAGTGCTCTCTATCTCTCGCTCTCTCTCAAGTCTCAACTTGTATTATTATTCTCTCTCTTATGATGTTAGGCTTTCTTGGTCTTCTCAGTGCTTTTTGGAGCATCTTGGATTTCTAGGGTTAGGGTTTATTTGTTAGAGATTGAAGGGTAGAGTTTTGAGAAAAAACCATAGGGTGGATTTAAAAAAGATAGAAGAGGAGGACATCATTACTTAGAGGTCATGTCGAAGAGATTCTTACACTCAAATATTCTTGGTTGAGCTAGAATTTAATGCTTTAACCTAGCTAGGGATTTTTTAATTGCTAGAGATTTTGTACTAGCCTTGAGAGAAGGCTATGGTATGGACTTCATCTTGAGCTTACATATGAAGTTTGAGCTTATATATGAGGTTTCAAGTTGTCCATACTCATGTCATTTTCGCATTTAAATGTACATATATATATTCTTTATTTTTTGTTATTTACAACAATTTATGTCGATTGATTGAACATATGTGAAAAGGAAAATTATTAAGTGATTTGATATCTAAGGAAGAATGTAACAGTTTGATTTTAATGTTGTCACATTGTTGTAATTATTGCTACAAAAGTGCAATTTCAAGTAGATACGTTGCCCTAAAAGGGTTGAAACTTATCTCTTTTATTAAAATCCTTTTCACTTGAATTGTCAAGAAATATGGAGTTGTTTGAAGTAAATTATTGTGATCTTTCCATCGTCGTTTTGTATTCTAATTTATAGCAAACCTAAAATCTAAAATTTCTAGAGCTAAGATCCAAGAAACCTTCTAAGAAGGTGGTGAAATTTCAATTTTGCATTGTTGTCCAAGTGCATGAATTTTCCATAGATCTAGGGCAAAGTCAACTATATTCACAACTCTTGGCTCTGCCTTAGAGGAACTTGCTCTAACTCACACCTGTAAGTCTCACTTTCCTAAAGTTGCCTAGTACTTTTCAACTTTAATTGTCGTCCCTTCAACTTCCCTTAGGTTATTTGGTCCCCTTTTCCTCTAATAAAATTGAAACTTCCATCAAAAATTATCAAGTTGTGAATCAAGATATTCATTAGAAGGGATTTGCTATCAATGTAAAGCTTTTTCACTATCAAATTAAACCTTTTGTTAAAATCCTTAGTAATTTTATTTCATTCTTTTTAGTACCACTCAAAGTAGAGAACAGATACCTATTTTCCTTTTTCTATTTCCAACTTTCCTAAGAAAACATTTTCTAATTAAATTAAGGTGCTAATATTATTTTCTAGGGGACTTGTAAACTAATTTATATTCTAATGACAAAATGAACAACCTCAAAATCACATATAGATATTCAACCTTTGTTCATCTAATCATAGTCATGAATGCACTTTAATAATCTCAAGGAGACAAAATATTATTTCCTCGGAAGATAGGGAACATAGCAATTGTTAGTTTTGGAATCTCATGAGGGGATCCAACAATATTTGAGAAATCTAGAGGCTTATAATTCTCATTCAACCAAGATGTTGCCATGTTGCTTATAGAAAGCACCCTATACCACATACAAATGCCTTATATCCTCAACAATTTCAAGATCTTGATTATTAGTGTTTTGTGGTCCATGGTTTAATTTGCTCACTCCTCTCTTATAGAATATATGTGGTTCATTGATTTGGTGAACAATGCCTTATGAATAGCTCCTTGTAAAGTGCCTCCTTCGTGGAACTTATCTATGTGGATTCACCAAATGAGCTTCTACGATAAACCTTAATATTTATGCTCATCAAAGTGTTATGACGCTTTATTTCAGCCTTCCAAAATATAGACTTTGACCTCGACAATGACACCAAAATATCACCAATAAATCCTTACATTTGACCTCTAAATCCAAAGAAAGAGAACAAACCTAAATGTAACTAAAGAGGGTTGTCATTGTCACCTCATCAATCCTTATTCTCACTTAAGGTTGACTTGTGTCCAATACAAGGGGTATCCATAGCACTTTGATTACTAAAGCTTTGGCAGATCAAAACTTGCAAGAAGAATTGATTTAGTAAACAATTTTAATGAGTTTATAAAATTGATTTTAGAGATGCTCGATGAGGGAAAAGTAATGCCAAATATTCCAAAGGGCATATGGAATCATAAAACAACAAAGAGATTTGATTATGGATAATGAATGGAAGTAATAATTGTTATTATGCATGCAAAAAATTACTAGTGGTTTCATATTTAATATCGTTGGAAATAAAAGAGTGAAGGCCCATGGATGTTATTTTATGAAAATGCAATATAGATAACAAGTGATTTACTCCTAGCTGGAAATCAATGATACATCTTCCATAAAAGTGGAAATCCAACAATTCATAAACTAAATAAAAAAGGACCAAAAATATTCAATAGAATTCACCTCACCCAAGATTTTTTTCAAGTGCCAAGACTACCAATTTTTTTTAAATGTTGATTACTACAATGCAAAGCAACACAAAATGGAAAATGGAAAGCCACACATAAAATAAAACTTATCTAATCACATAGCCATTAAGAATATCTTTAATACAACCCAAATCCACACAAGTATTGTCTCTTAAGAACATCAACTTACAATAGGATTAGTGTTGGTCCAATCTACTAAGATAAATTAGAGCATATATTTTACTTATCAATCTCGTTTGATAGACTTAGAAGCAAACCAAAGTTTATGGAACTTAGGTTAAACTAGTGTAAGAAGTAGTTGTTTAGATGAAAAGAATGGAAATGCATATTACAAATATAAAATCTAATTATAAAGCAAGTATAAAAAAATGATCTACAAGCTTAATAAGGAAACAATGATTTTAATTGAATCAGAATCAACACAGAAAATGTTTTAATTCTAGAGATCATGGTTGTCTTTCCTTTGATTTCTTTTTCAACCAAAACCAAACACACCATGAAGCATAACACTTGATTTAGAAAAGCAATTGATTTAAAAAAAATCAAGAGGAGATAAATGCATAAAAAGATATTTCAATCCAACTCTTAGTCCACAAAGAAGAGGCTCCAACTTGGAGGCCTGGGTTGTCCTTCTTTATCCAAACTAGTCAATGAAAAGAGATCAATTCCAAAATCTAAATGATCACAACATGCTAATGAATTTATATAGAAAATATTTACAATAAATCATATAGAAAACTAAAATGCTAACTTATTCACAATTATGCACATTAATTCACAAAATAATGTATTTAGCTTAGAATGGGGAGCCTCCACCTTTGCTTGGTACACCTCTAAAACAATCAGTTGTAGCAATTCATCATTCAAATCCCACAGCAATGAAGCATAAGAAATATAGAGCAAGTCTTTAAATTTATTCCAAAAATAGAGTAATCACAATGATAATAATATATGTCCATAGTTGTTTAGTTGTTGTGCTTAAATAGGCTAAAAGTATAACTAAATCAGCGCTAATGGTTATAACAACCAATGAGAGTCTTATTCCACCTACTAAGATCAAATTCATCCCTTTGTTGCACAAAATATGGGAAGTTTCCACAAAATCACAAAATTGCCCCTAAATCAGGGGATTTCCTGAGCGACTGGTCAAGTTTGACCAGCTTTGACGGGCCCGTTGTGACTCATTTGGAGTGTGCCAATAAGAGTATGCTCATCTTTAGTTCATGTACTTCTTGAATCTATCTTTAGTTTGTACCTAGGTGTCCTACACATACGACTTCAATGGAGCCATTACGGGAAATTTTGTTTCTACCAAAAATAATTTTTAATACCCAATTTTTACTAAAAATTCTAAAAATTAAAAGACAATTATTTTACCTTAATGTGCAAAAAGAGGTCAGAATATGATAAATATGATCATGATATGGTGGTAAGAGGTGATAGAATGGTGGAATGTGCATGGTGAAAAAGGTCAAAATTAGGGGCTAACAATGAGTTCATCTTATATAGATTTAGAGCTCCAAACCTTCTCAAATAAAATAATAATATCCTTGAGTTAGCCCCTAGATCCTTGTGGGGAAGCATGAATAGTAATAACCTCCAACTACTTCTAAACAAGTCAAAATCCTAAAGCAATAAAATTACATAATAAAATGTTGAGAATTACCGTGTGGATGAACTTCTACATAAGTTCAATGCGAACGCGCAAGTACTTCAAAATATTTTGAAAAGTTTAATTCTATTTTTGAAAAATAATTTATCTTGTAATTCAGTTTAATTAACAAAAAAAAATGAAAAATCCACAAGGGGCAATTCAATTGGCGATCGCCATGTTATGCAATGTTATGTAAACCATGAGATTACAAGTTTAAATCTCTCGTGCGTCAAAGCAACAAACTAAAAATAAAAAAGTGAAAGTCTTATATTTAGTTGTTAAGTCTAAAAAGGCGTATCTCATGTATGCATAACTTAGACTATGAATAAACTCAAAAATAGATTAGGGTTTTGATCTTCGCCAAAAGTATAAAAATAGATCAAGATAGAGGTTTTTACACATTTGATAAATTGAGGAGGTTGAGTAGTAAGAGAAATAGAGAGTAGGCAACAAAGAAAGAGGCATTTCCAAGAAATGCATAGTTCCATGCAAGGTTCCATATAGTCATATGGAACAATTATTTATTGTTGTATAAAAGCCTATATATTTGTACATATAAGATTGTACAGAGATGTCACATAGTATGTATAGCAAGCCATAATTCTCAAGCACATCATTACACTAAGTTCATAGTGATTTTGGTAATCATGCATTGTTATTTTTTAGTAGGTAGATTATGGAGGTTTCCTTCTAAATTTTTCAAATGAACGAAAATTTTGATTTTGAAAGAGTAATTACCTATGCATGCATGAAATTGATTTTATGCTTATCCTATTTAATTTTCATTCTTGTGATTGATTCTATGGTTCAAATTCAATTTTAACATTAATTAGATTCAACAATTTACTTGATTAATTAATATCATAAGGACAACAATCACCTAGGGCTTGGAATGTTTTTACATGGTATTAGAGTTATTTCTCTAATTGAGACTCAAGGATTTGTGGCAGTAAATCAATTGCAAAAAATAAGAACTAGCAATCAAAGGATTTCAAACCAACTTTTTGAGTTGAGAGTTTGTGTAGATGATCTCGTACATGGCATTAGCTAACCTCAAGTTTAAGGACAAATTGGATGGTGCCGCAAATTTCTTATCATAAAGGGTGAGGGGGCTACACTCTTACTAGAAGAGAATGACCTTTGGGATATGATCAAGGATGTTGTGACTTCACCCACAAATCCACAACACTTGACAACTCACAATAAGAAGGAAGTAAAGGCCAACTGATAGATCTTAGATGTTACAAAGAACCATATAGTCCTTCATATCCCATATGAATATGATGAAGGAGATGCTCAATGCCCTAATTTGTCTCTAACATAGTGAGAACATAAATAAGAAGACGATATTATGAAAAACTTGAATCCATAAAGATGACCAAACACGATCACCAATTACTTTATCAAAGCCAGAAAGATTTGTGACCAATGTGCAACACTTTATAAAAACAATGCAGATGCAAAACTATTCAACATGGCACTAAATGGATTCCCAACTTCATGGGAACCACTTGTCAAAGCCATTTGTTCTAAAGAGAACATTCCTAACTTTGAGAGGCTTTGGAATGATTGTAACTAGGAGACTCAAGTGGAGTCAAAGGCTAGCAAGAAGGATTGTGATGAGAGCCTAACTCTATTTGGTTAGTGAAATAAGTGCAAAGGAAAAAGACACAACAAGGGTAAGGGAAAGAGTGAAAAATCAACCTCACAGTGAAAAAAGGACTTCAATAAAATCAAGTGCTTTGTTTGTCAGAAGCACATTCAATATGCATCATGGTGCCCAGAGAAGAAGGGTAAAGGAAACAACAAGAGTAGGTAGCAATCTCTACAGAAATTCAAATGAACAAGTTTGCTGCCAAGTTTGAGGACTTCTTGACGATATTTTGCCTTTCTACTAGCACGATTTTGAGGGATGTGTAGTATGTAGAAATTGAGGCATCTCGACGTCTGACATCAAACTGACAATTGTTTTCTAATTTGAAGCAGGACTTGAGAGTACAAGTTAAGCTTGGTGATAATGCCAAGCACCCAATACGTGGAGGAGTTGGTTTTATTCCATTCTAGCGTGAACCAACACATTCTTTAAATTTTAACGATGTCTTGTTTGCTCTAGGACTTTGGAAGAATTTTATTTTTAGTTTCAATCATGGATGATAAGGGCTTTGTAATTGAGTTCAAGAACCTATGAATCCTCATCAATCCAAAGGATTCTAGCCTAGATAAAAGTCAAGTAATAGAGGTTAGTGAAGGTAATTTGTACAAGTTGTGAGGTAAATCAGTTCAAACATTGGTGCATAACAATGACAAAGTGTGCAAGTTGTGGCACAAGAGGACAAGGCACCTACATCACAAGGCACTATCTATTCTAAGGGAGATAGTCAAAGGTCTTCTAGAGTTCAATATTAAACAACATGTTGTATTCAAATGGTACACACTTAACAAACATGTAAAGGCTAGTTTCTCAAGCAATGAGCATAGGTCTAACGAGATTGTAGACCTAGTACATTTGGAAGCATGTATAATAGCATCAATAATAGGAAGCATCAATAATAGGAAGCATGTATTATGTTTCCTATCTTAATTATTTTTCTCACAAGACTTCGATCTACTTCTTAAAGACCAAGGATGAGGTCTTTAGCAAGTCTCGAGAATTGAAAGCTCTAATTGAAAACCAAACATGGAAGAAGATCAAAGTTTTGAGAACGAACAATGGGGGAGACTATAACTACGAGGTGTTCAAGAGTTTCCCAGAGGAGGCAAATATCAAGAGGGATTTGATCGTTTTGTACAATCCATATCAAAATGGGATTACAAAGAAAAAAAAATTGGTCCATCATAGGGGCTATTAAGGCCATGATACATCACCAAGACTTATCGATGTTCTTTGTGTAGAGGCATGTAACATATCAATCTACATCTAGAACAAGTATCCTTGTAAGATCTTGGAGGACAAGACTCCAAAGGAAGCATTCACTAGTGTGAAATCAGAGGTGAGTCATTTTCACATATTTAGTTGTTTGATTTGTATCTATGTGCTGATAGAGAAGAGGACCAAGTTGGAGTTGCCTAGCAAGAAGGGTTTAATTGCGGGTTATAGTAAGACTTCAAAGGCTTACAGGGTATATTCTGGAGCAAACGAACACATTGATGAGTCAAGATGTAAAGTTTGAGGAAGATTCGGGATTCAAGAAGTTCCATGAGCCTATTCCAATTATAGAGGATGAGGAGCAAGACATTTCAAAGTTGAGCCAAGACAACCCTTGATTTCTACAACAGTTTAGCAACCTTCAAGTGAAGAGGGGGTGGCAATAGCTACTTTCACTTCTATTAAAAAACCCTGATGGTTCAGTCAGACATTGATGGATGCTCAAGGACACGTTGAGGTTCCTACGAGCTCATTTAGAGAGAATAAATCTCTAAAGAATTTTCCAGACTATATAACACCAATGAGAAACATTATAAATTTTGAGCCTTCCAACTTCCCGGTGGCAACAAACCAAGAGGTATGGCAAGATACCATGATGGATTACACCTCCATCTTGAAGAATGTTGTTTGTGACATAATGCCAAGGTCAAAGGGGAAGTCAGTGGTGAGTTCTAAGTGGCTCTACAAGATCAAGCACGTTTCAAATGACAATGTTGAGAAGTTCAAAGTGATGTTTTCTGCAAGAGGGTTCCCCCAGACATAAGGAGTGGACTACAAGAAGACATTTGCTCTAGTATCCAGGTACACTTCGATTAGAGCACTTATTTTCGTGGTTTCATTTATGGGATGAGGTATACATTAGCTGGATGTGAAGACATCTTTCCTTAATGGGATCACTAAGGAATGTGTTTATAGGGAAACCTCAAGGCTTTGACATAAATGGGAAGGAGTATCATGTGTGCAACCTTAGAAAGCCTTGTATGGATAAGCACCAAGAGCATGGTATTCCAAGTTCAATGGATATCTACAAAGTATGGGCTTCATGAAAAGCTAAGAAAATTCTAACTTATATTATCTATTAGTTTATGATCTATTCATTTTGGCGACTATATGTAGATGATTTGTTTCCAACAGGTGCAAATCTCATTGCAGGGTACAAACTCTGCAAAGCAGACATGGCAGCTAAGCTCATGATAAAGAACCTCGATATGGTGTATTACTTCTTCATGTTGGAGGCATGGTAAAGACAAAGGGAGATTTTTCTTTGAGCGAGTAAGTATGCAGTTCAAATCCTAAGCGATTTTGGATGAAGGGCTAGAAACCTATGGCTACACACATGATCATTGATCTTAAGGAGTTGATATCTTCAATTTTAGAGTCAGTGGATCCTATGATGTATAGGCAACCAATAGCTTCCTTAATGTATTTAGTCAACATTGGGCCAAATATATGTTTAGCAATGAACACCTTGATTCAGTTCATGGTGGAGCCAAGGCATGAGCATTAGGTAGCAGCAAAACATGTGCTCAAGTATTTCAGGGTCGCGATGGAGTATGGTCTAAGATGTTTTGGCGATGGTGAAGTGAAGTTGCAAAGTTATTCAAACTCCAATTGGGTAAGCAATGCAGTAGACAAGAACACCTCAAGGTATTGCTTTAGCTTGGAATCAACAATGATAATTTGGTTCAACATGAGCAGAATTTTGTGGCACTTAGCTTAGCAAAGGTAGAATACATGGTAGTAAGTATTTTTAGTTGCAAGGCCATCTAAATTCACAAGTTACTAACATTATTGTTTGATCAAGCGCTGGAGCCTATAGTCATTTACTGTGATAATCAAAGTTGTATCAAACTCTTTGAGAATCTAGAGTTTCATCACAAGTCCAAGTGTATAAAGATCATATATCACTTTATACGAAAACAAAGTTATCTAACGAGCAATGACACTAATGTATTCCCACAAATTGGCAAGTAACTAATATTCTGACCAAACCTTTGTCAAGAGGGCAATTTGGGGCATTTAGAGACAAACTTGGATTGGTACAAAATGCATTCCTTGTTAAGAGGGATAGTTGAGAAATATAGCTCAAATCTGAACTTCACACAAGTTTAGTGTAAATGTGCAAATAATTCGAAATGTTTTTAAAAGGCAGTTATATTTTTGAAAAGTAATCTACTTTGTAATTCATTTAGTAAAAAAAAGTGAAAGTCTTATATTTAGTTGTTAAGTCTAAAAAGGTGTATCTCATACATGCATGACTTAAACTAGGAGTAAACTCAAAAATAGATTAAGGTTTTTGCCTTGACTAAAAGTATAAAGATAGGCCAAGATAAAGGTTTTTCACACGCAACTAAATAGGTTGACTAACATTGAGAGAGAGAGAGAGGAAAGAGATAGAGAGAGTGGAGAACCTAGAAAGAGGCATTTCTGATCAACACACAATTATGCACTACTTTCCATACAATTTTGTATAATCATACAGATAGGTTTGTGCAGTCATAGATTTTGCATGTTCGTACAAGAAGCCATGCTTCTCAAGCAAATTTTTTCGCTTAGTTTAGGGTGATTTTAGTGATTGTGCAACATTGTCTCACCTGAGTAGGCTCACTGACATTGAGAGAGAGAGAGAGAGAGAGAGTGCAGGGAACCAAGAAAGAGGCATTTTTTATCAACACACAATTATGCACTACTTTCCATACAATTTCGTATAGTCATACAGATAGGTTTGTGCGATCATAGATTTTGCATGTTCGTACAACAAGCCATAGTTCTCAAGCAAATTTTTTCGCTTAGTTTAGGGTGATTTTAGTGATTGTGCAACATTGTCTTTTAGCACGCAACTTGTGGAGTTTTCCTTGTAGGTTTTTTAAATGACAAAAAACTTGTTTTTTCAAGAATTAATTACTTATATGTGTGAAATTGATATTATATTCTACTATTTAATTTCCAATTATTGTTTCATTGATGCTATGGTTTGAATTTAATTTCAACATTATTAAATTCAGCGATCTATGTCGTTAATTGAGATCATAAGGACATTAGTCACCTAGGGCTTGGAATTTTTATCATAAAATAGATAAAATAATAGAGACGTCAATTGTCCTCATCCAATGCAAACCCACTACCTGGCTTTATGCACTTTGACCCTATAAAAACCTCCTTTGGACCACATACATGAAACTTTAATGATACGTAAAGGAGGAGCACTCCATTAGGATAATGATAAAACATGCTAAACATCTAGAAAATGGCTAGGGTTTGATGAGAATGTGTCAATGTAACTCTTTTCTTGAACAAGTGTGCCATAACAATATAATAATATAGCACTCCATTAACATGAAATAATCGTCGTATGCTCAAACTAGTAAAAATCTCCAAGCACTTTTTTAATAAAACCACCTCATCCCTTAAGAAGATACCCTAGGAATGTGTGCAACATGGTCCACAATATTGTTATAACAAACCCAAATAGTGGAGCGACCTCAATCCACATGCTAAGGCATAAATATGCATGTATGCATACCAAACAAACTCTCAAAACAGTGCCATGAAGAGTACTCCCTAGTCAGATGTGCAAGGAGGTGGAATGATCTCAAATATGAGGATAAGGAGACCTCTAAATTACGTGCAACTACATGAAACAACATACGCATGCCACAAACCACTATCCAAATCATGGAAACCATTACAGAGAAAACTAAAACATTGTGTCAATGAAGTCCCTTACCTCCAAATATGTGGAAAAAATGTCAAATAAGGGTAGTGCTCCATCTCAAGTAGTGAACACCTCAAAAGATATCATATCAATGCTAAATCATTCACATCAAATAGGGCACTCCACCACCAAATAACCATGTGCTATGAACAATGAACTACTGTAGCCTTCAAAAGCTATAACAACATAGTAATGTGTGTACAAAGAGAGTGCTCAATTAAAATAACCATGAACCATGATGAGCATGGCAACCAAGAAAATAATAAACCACATCTACTAAAGGCACTCCGCTAATAAAAACATAATGCTATCAAACTCATGGAAATGTGCTCTAAGGGAATGTAATGTAGTAGGCAAATAATTGTGCAACTAACAATCTAGCTCTAGATACCTCAACACCCACCTAAATGGTCAACATATAAGTTGTCACAAAGGAAAGTAATGAGGAATGTGTGTGCACAAGCTAAATGGCCATACCCCTACCCAGTCCCCCTCCCTCTCCCCCTTCCCCTTCCAATTCACCATAAAGCTCCATCAAACGAGGAAAAGTTTCACACACGCAAACATCAAACAAGGAAAAGTTTTTCCAATGAATGAATGAAGGGATTTTAATGACATCCACAAGATCAAGCGGTCTAAGGGACCTACGACTCCAACACATCACAACTTCAAACTTTTCTCTAAGTCTACTCTCTTGTCATGAATCTTGACCAAGAAGCTCACAGTTTTTATAATGCTCGCTTCCTCGAACAGTTTGTTCAAACAATCCGCCTTCAGAATGCTATTAAACTGATTACGAATATCCTCATAAGTTGGACAATCCATGATGTAGTGTCATTATATTTCAACCTCTCCTTTCCTACAAAAATGTGGATTCTTTCTTCCCACTCTTCTTTTGGTGTTGTCCATCTACATATTTCACATTGGAGATGATGAGACCCCGTGCTTAAGTGTGCTATTAATAGTCTAGTCTTTCCCATGATTTTGGCACCCAAATATATCTTCTCATCGTGAAACCATGTCGGGTTGAAATATAGAGATTTTTTTTGACCAACCTACTTTTCCCACATGGTAGAATTTTTCAATATATCACGCAACATTTTGTGTGGGTCTTGCATTGTGGCGACGTTACTTCTGAAATCGACGTTACTTCTGAAATGTGGCAGACCTTCACAGAACCACGAGCAAACAATGAGGGAACCCGAAGGGAATATATCCGCCAATTGCAAACTCGGCAAGGTCGGCACGAGTAGCAATGCCCACGGGAGTAGACCATAAAAAAGTTTTGTGCGAAGAAACAGACCATACAAATGGCTGGTAAAAGACAGACTTGGACGAAATCAATAATAACCATTGCAAACAGCACCTTGCAGAGACGCTCTGGTGGACACCAGATGGAGATGCCTACTTATAGATGCCTTACACTCCTCGCAGCAGCAAAGAGAAACGTGAACAAATACACCCACAGAAGTATCAGTGTGAGTTTGTGTTATATTGTCAAACGAACAGAGCATATTTTCAGATGCCCAAAAACAGTAGACAGAAAATAAAAAATTGCAGCACAGACAGATATCCTTGTTTTCGGCATGCCTTTTGATTTGCAAACAGTGCGTGTGTCAACCGATATTGGATGAACATTATTGATGTAATTGCCCAGCACAGTCATGAAGGTCCTAAGGCATCAAGTTTGTAGTTGCAGGTACGTTTTCTTTAATTTACGAAAACACAAATACATATGGGAAAATGAAAGTCCAGAGTGTTAGGTAATTGGCAGCTAAATTGGGCCTGTGTAAAACTCTCTAAAAAATAAAAATAAAAACTGAAACAAGAAATAGTATGAGTGGCAGTATTGTATTGGAAATGCTCAGGTGCACATGGCTATTCCAGAATCAATATCGTCTATTTGAAGGAAAGGTCCTTGGAGTTGTAAGGTTTACAAAACTTAGGATAATATGGTATTGGACTTGGTACGAATTTAATAGTGGCAATTCTCTATGCTGGAACTGGCCATTTCAGTATCAAGCAAGCAGAATTTTTTGGTATGGGTAAATGAAACCAGACAGTCTGCACATAACCCTAGAAAATTAAAAAGAGAGAGATGATGCCCCAGTGAGTGTTTTAACCGTTCGGCAAAGGTTCAGCCTGACGGAGTAGTTTTGGAAAAGCACTTGTTTGTGTGCTATACGTAACTGGGTTACCATCCCAGAGAACCAGTCGTTATTGTGGCCAGTTTCGTTTCGTTGATACCTCAGTGGATTGAGGGGACCTACATGCAGTCTTCTTCACAATATCAAATTTTGTTGCCTTTAATTGTATCTCCTTGTAAAAGATTTGAGTGTTGTATCAAGGGGGCTAATAATCTGCAAATGCTATTTTCATGCTCAAGGGGGGTTTAATATAACACGAAAATAATGTTTACGTAATATGGTCACTTTAGATTATAAGTGACATATGACCATTGCAGTGTCAAATACTAAGTTTAGAGGTTAGCTGGTTAAACAACTGTAACGGTATGAGGGTGCTCTATAAAGATGTATTGAGAGATGATTAAACTTGAAAAAATGGTACTTTTATGTTGGGTAGCCTATCCCATGCTCCCGCATACCTCTTTGTTGCAGTGTAATTGTAAATATCTCCAAATTTATGTATTTTTTGCAGTGTTGTAATATCTTCGAATTCTCCGGATTTTTCTGAACTTTTTTAGCTGGGCCCAATTTTCCCTGAGAATTTTCAGGATGCCAATATTTCCGAGTCCTTTAGGTCCAACGTTATGATTGCCAATATTTTCCAATATTTTCGTTGATATGTCCAATAAGTTTCCTTCCAGACGTTCAGCAACATATTTCCCAAAACAAGTTTGCTGATATTCCCAAGTTTTTCATGTCCAAGTTTATGATTGAGGATATTTTCCAATATTTCCCTGATATTTCCAACAAGTTTCTTTCTAAAAACTCAGTGACATTCCCCAAAATGAAATTCGCATACATAATATAATATAAAACATTTATTGTTATCTCTAATTGTTCTGTCGATCTTATTGTGTATGCACCTACAAAGTTCTGCACTTGAAACAAATGTCAATGAAGGTGAAGACATTAGTTACGGAGCTAACAGGGATTCTGGCAACATTTCCCGTCAGATATGGCACACATTGCAGTCAATAGTGCACTGAAAGGATACACATCCCTTTGTTTGATGAGACCTCCTTGATTTTCACCACTCGCAGTAAGGGCATATCTAACCTTTTGATCATGTTGTACCACTTGGTTTGTTGAACAAATGAGTGGAATGTATAGTAGCCCACAACCAAGTCTCAAAAGCCCTTTTGGGTCGATCTACTCTTTTAAATAGAAATTGGTTAGTCTTTGGTTCAGAGTGGGCTTTACATTTTGTAATGTTGATGGGTACTTGGGCTTCTTGCCATAATAATAAATTGTGCCACACAAACAATACAAAAATCTAAGAAAAAACAACAGAAAACTTCGAGTTTAGAACCAACCTTGTGTAAAGACATCGAAACTCAAACTTGAGAAAGCTGATATCAATTGCTAGACACAATGGCAAGAAGTAATAATGGGAGAACTTATGGCAGTACAGAGGGCCATACTGGTGGACAGAAGGGCCATACTGGTGTGACGGAAAGCCATACAGCAGCGCTGGAGGGGTTTATGGCCAAAGCAGCTATAGCTAAGGTATTTTAGCAATTTTGCTTCATCTTTTATACGGAAACTTTTGACTAAGGGCAATTATGGAGAGAAGGGGCTGGGTACTAGAGGAAACCTACAACAATACCATATGGATGTGATCCGTACTAGTATGGATTCAACTGTAAGTCAACCCGATTTTGTGGTGGATCATTTTTGTGGTATGCAAGGTGTTTCGAATGTCGGTGGGAGTGAGGATATTATAGGTTGTGGACGTACAAGAATTCCTGGATTTGATAATGTGTACTGATATCGATGCCACTCAAGGGGGCATTTTTTACCCGATTATAATCCTCTAAATTAGAGTAAAAATGAAAATGGAGTTTGAGTTGTGGTGCATTCCTTGAATGCCAAGTTCTCTAGTGTTAAAAGGATTCATCTGTTCTTGATATAGAACACAATTTGAGCGACCTGGGTGGCCAGTTTGTGATCAATATGAGTGCAAATTCTTAGACTGCCCAATACCTATGGATGAGCATCTTTGTTTGGAATGGGTGCATCAGCATGTGAAGGGTTTAGGGCTGCACTAGAGAAATTTCAAGGTTAAAAATGGGCCTCAAAACAAAAATGTGCTATCAATATCAACTTTAAAGGGACCAATAGGATTCTAGATGATGATGTCATCCATAAGGGTAAATAGTTTTGGAGGCAAAAAAAGAAAACTACTTTTTTAATCGTATTTCGACTTATCTCTTTATAGGTTTACTCAATTTTCAAGTGCAGGTACTCTGAGTAAACCTATAAGGAGATAAGTCAAAAATACGATTAAAAAGTAGTTTTCATTCTTTCCTTTCGGAAATTCATTACTCTTTTATTATTTTCATTAGGATACCTATTTTAGACATCAAGATTTCTCTAATGATAGTGCATTTTGGTGGCTGCAAGGGAGGACTCAATGATGGGAGAAAAGAAGCTAGCTTCTAATGAGAAACTAAAATAGTCACATGTGGAGCCTGTGCCTAAGGCCTAAGAATACCAAGATCCCCTCACTGCTTTTGGTTAAAAATGAAGTTGTGTCCCCCTCTGGAGCCTGGTGACTTCAACTTCTTCCTTGCTAACAATAAAGAATATTTTGAGGGGAATGTGCCAAGGGGCCATTTTGTTCTTTTTAGTATTTACACTACATGTTGAATGAAGAGACTTTCAATCATTGGTGTCTATCAGACTAGGAGGCCAAGGCTATTTCCTTGAACTCGTAAAGGGATTGGGTTTGAAATAGGCATGCCTTTTAACTTGGATGCTATAGCTTGCCAAGTTTTATAGTATGGTACTTTGAACATTGTCGAGTCCCTTGCTTATGTTCAGTGCTGGAGGGAAAATTTTAATCCAGAAGACCATGGGCAGGCTAGTTATCCACTTTGGTTAGAATTCCCAACCCCTCCATCTAACATGCACTCTTTTTTTGATCTCTTAGCATGAAGGTTTAGTAAAGTTCTCATCCTCGATGGCCAACATAATTCATTCAAAGCTAATTCATGAGTGTGTGTGAAGGTAGACTTGAAGTTGAAGCTTCCCTCATACATTTCAGTATGAACTATTTATGGGTTCAAAGTTCAAACGGTAGAAAGTTCAGTATCTTAACATTTTAAATGCTTACTTTTCTTTCTAGGTTGTGGATCATTTCATTCAGAACTGTCCTCTTCATAGGCACAAGTCCCAAGAGTCCACAAGCACTTCTAGGGGTGTCACACCTACTTCTCAAGGTGCAAGGGAAAGGGGTTCCTCTATGGCCTTGAAGGCAAATGTTAATGGTGGTGGCTCTTCAAGGACTTCACACTCTAGAGGAGGTGGTTCCTTAGGTGGTGGCACAAGTTTAAGAGTAGGTGGTACTATGATAGGTGGTCTCGTTGGAGGCCTTGTTGGTTGAGGCTCTAGTAGTTCAAGTCCAAGTGTAAGTGATCCATCTATTGTTGGTGTTGGTGTTTGCTAACCTTCTAGTAGTTTAGTGGTTTAGCCATCAATTCCTAATGCTTCCTTGATGATAGGGCAACCTAACATGCCTTGGGATTTTGTCCTTGAGGGTATGGGGACTACAATGCAACAAGTCTAGTAGTATAGAGATTGAGCAAGGTTTGCAAACTAAGTCTGATAAGGAAAAGGGGTTTTCCTCCCTTGCTTGTGTGAACAAGCTTACTAGTGCTTCGAGTTCATGGCAACGAAATCCTATATGGATGTGATGTTATAGTTTCCTAAGGGTTTTGAGATGGCCAACCGATATAGTAGTTTAGGACTTCATCTCCCATTGGAATGAAACATTGTCTTGGAAAGTGTGATGGATGACAGCTCCAAGTTGCAAACAGTTTGTCAAAAGTGTGTTGTAGTAATTCCAGTCATATTCGGTGCTCTAATAAAAGGTGAACTCAATCCGGTTCAAGCTTTAGAATCAAATGAACTACTATTGAAATTGGCCTTTTAGGCTTCAGACCATTTTCAGGGGAGTGGACAAGTCCTAATCACCCCTTCTTCCTTGCCAAGTTTTGTGATTGTTTCTAGGTCAAATCTTGAGGATCAACGTCTCTAGATCATTCTCTTAATCCAAGATCAAGTTCTTGATTTTTGTGCAGTGTATGCCCCTAATCTCAATTTTGAGCAGGTCGCCTTTAGGACTGGATGGCCTCCTCTCTTGCAATTGTGGAGTAGATTGTGGGAGGGGATTTTAATAAAATGGAGTGGGATAGGGAGTGTAGTGGAGGCATAAGCTTGATGACCAATATCTTGAAAAAAATAGGCTTTGTATCAATGCAATGAAACTTTATAGATTTTGTATCCTAACTAGAGACAAAAGGGTCTTAACTATAGGGTTTGATTCACTTGGACCAACTACAAGAAGAGTCAGGGTAGAGCATTAGCTCAACTAGAATGTTTTATGGTGGAGATGACTTTTTTGCAAACTTTGCCCAATCGATGCACTGATGGATTGGACAAAGTCAAATCATCTTCTTATCCAAACCCACTTCACTTGATGGGCCACTGTCATTAGTTTTCAGACTAAATATGTCTCATTTAGAGTTAGAGGATTTTTTGAGCCCTTGTTCCTCATGTTTCGAACTTTTCTCTGCATTTGTTAGGTGCGCAAGGGTGGATCCTTCCGTGGGAGGCCATTGTCTGCCACATTATGAAGTTCCTGAGAGGTTGGAGCAAGATAACGACTTGCATGTGGAGGAAAGAGTTGCAGGTGGCTCAGTAAAACTTACAGGAGGTTAACACTTTTCTCGATTGGGATATTCATAATGTCACTCTTCAAGAGGAGGCTATGAAATTGGAGACAGTGGCGAGGACAAGGGAGGAGAGGGTTATATAGCTCGGGTTACTGGGATTCAATCTCATCTCCAGCAGATATAGGAGGGTGAAGTGTAATGCCCTCTTCCAATTAATTGCTCAAAGAAGGACGTAATAGCCTATTTAACCCCGTAGGCTATAGTCATTTCAAAAGGGGGAATTATTATTTAATGTTACTTAGGTAACATTAGATAACAAAAATTAAATTGGGGCAAATGGAGGGAAACTTGCAAGTCACTCAAAGTTGAATTTAGGAGGGAAAAGCACCAAAGGGGAACTATAAAAGGAAGGGAGGAGAGTCATTATGGGCATCATGGAGTATTATTGTTCTTGATTTTGGGTTGAGGCTCTTGGAGGGTTTTAAGACCCATTTTTTTTATTAGTTTCAATGGTGAAAGATTCCACCCTAACAAATCTCTCTATTGTTTCTTGCTACAGGACCAATTTTTGGCTGAGTTATAACTTTCTAAGGCAGTGAAGGATTGGAGCTTACCTATCTATAGCAACGAAGGCTGGAGACTACTTTTCTGAGGCAGCGAAAGGTTGGAACCAGTCATTATGAGCTAGCAAACCATCTTTCTGAGGCAACCGAGGGTTGGAACATAGTTTCTAAGATAGCAAGGGCTGCAACCAATCCTTTTGAGGCAACAAACCATCTTTTTTAGGCGAGCGAGGGTTGGAACCTAGTTTCTAAGGTAGCGAGGGCTGGGAAAAGAGCAATGGATTGGTTATCTGTGGTAGTGACAAGTAGTGGGCTGCCTGGAGTTGGGTTTAAACTTTAACCTACAGCGAGTTGGCACAAGGTCAGATTCAAGGTAGCAAGTGGCACTCAGGGATTTGACATTGCGGCTGGCTGAAAGCGAGGATCTAAGGGAGAAATTAAGGTGTCGGTTGACTAGGGATTGAGGCAGCAAGGCCAAATAACAATGTAGTGTAGTAGCAAGGCATGATGGTGTGATTATGTGGTAGCAAGGGGATAGCTACAATTTATAAGCCAAGAAACTACATTTGTGTAATTGGGAAACTGTGGATTTTGTAAGTTTGCAAATTGCTTGTTGAATTGACCCTACTTTATAGTGTTTGTTGGTGAAATCAATCGTTGTTTGAGTTTTGTTTTATACTACTTGTGCATTCAATAAAAGGTCATCATTATTTTATAGATTGAAGAAGTACTACAATATTGTTATAAAATACAATTCTATCATGTGGTTATTGAAACCCTAACCCATAACTTCATCCCAAGGGTAATTTCTTTAAGGGGGATATTACAGTAGTATCATAGTTGTGCATTTTGTCAACCTGTGAGCATATGATTTTTGGATGCTCCCGGAGGATAGGGAAAATGTTACAGTTATGAAAAAGACGGGTACCAACAACAGCCATGATAGACAAAGAAGAGCAGCCACCAGAGGTTAATCCCTTGGACATCTTCGAGGAGGTAGCAAGAGGGCAACAATGGATGGCACAAGGGAAGCAACAGATGGCTCAACTGATGGTACAAGGGCAACAGCAAATGGCTCAATTTCTTACCCAGATTTTGGTAAACGTGAGTAATGTGGGTAGCAATGGTGCTAATGGATCTATTGGAGGCAGCTGGAATCTGGCAGAAGGAAGAAACAACCACAATTTTGGTTCTTTTAACATCTCTGCACAAATTAACACAAGGGAAACTAGTAGGAGCGACCCCTAGACCTCTACTACCCCAGTTTCTAGATGGTCAAGGAGCAATAAATCAAGGATCTAAAGAACAAAACAGGGATTTTTCGGAATATTTCTGAGAGCATGCGTCACTAGGAGAGGATGTTCAAGCAACTATGACTTTTACGGAGTTCGGTAACATTTAGTACAGAAATAGGCCCAGGGATCATAATAGGGGCACACAACAGAACTACGATCTACTATGCAAGGTTAGGAAACTGTCCATCCCCTCTTTTGATGGGTCATCCAGATACTTGGCAAGGTCTTGGGTACAAAAGTTAGATACTTCCAACTTAACCCAATGTTGGTAGCAGAGGCCATCAAATTTGCCCCCTGGCATTTCGAAGGAGAAGCTCATGAATGGTGGTACCACAGATTGGTCACCCTAGGAGATTCCATCATTACTTCTTACATGGACTTCACACAAAGTTTGACAGACCGGTTTGATAAGAAGGATCTTAAGATACACTTCAGTGAGCTAGCACAACTCAAGCAAACCAAAACACCATATGCCTACATTTCAAAATTTCAGCCAATAGCCATTATGGTGACAAACATATCTGAATAGAGGTTGATCATGCTCTTCATAGAAGTTTTAACCAGACCATTGTGTGGTTGGGTCAAGGGCTTCAAACCCACCACCTTACAAGATGCCATCACTAAAACACGAAACATGGAAGATGCAGTACCTAAAGCTAACTTTCCATCCAAACTGATGCAGGAGCACCCTGCTTTAGAAATCATTGTATATTTGGTTGACTAGGGGGTGTGATGTTTCAATTTATTTGTATAATTTTAATAAATTGAGTGGAAAATATGTGTGAGGGGTTTTACTTGTAAATATTCTCAATTATGAGAGAATATGAGTGATGATAGACTTGTAAAGATCTCATAGAGATCTTAGGGATTAGGGGATCCTAGAATAGAGGATTAGTTGAGTTAAAAGTGGAATTAGAGGATTTTTAGGATTTGGATGAGAGATTTTGTTGGAGTTTGTTAAGGGATCTAGAACCTACTTGGGTTCTAATCCATTTGTATAAATTAAGAGGAGCCCATGAGGCATGAGGATGTAGGAGTGTGAGAGTGAGGAATGAGAATAATTCTTACGTAAATATTTTATTAATAAATTATTTCTGAGTTTTAATGTAGATAC
This sequence comes from Pinus taeda, assembly GCA_000404065.3. Lineage (NCBI taxonomy): Eukaryota > Viridiplantae > Streptophyta > Pinopsida > Pinales > Pinaceae > Pinus > Pinus taeda. The sequence continues at coordinate 169,184 of APFE031431734.1, forward strand.
GTATTGTGCAGGATGAATGTTATATGTTGATCTTTAATTTTGAGGCCCTTAGATTTGTTGCGTAATGGATTAAACCACATGCCCGAGGATCATTTCAAAGTTGCAGTTTTGCTGCATCACAAACAACTCATCACCCAGAAGAACAAAGATAAGAAGCCATTTCAGAGAGTGTGGCTTGGGAAGGACAAGTTGGATGATGAGACTCAGAGCGAGCTAAGAAGGAAGAAACTCTCCTTCAATTTCAAACAACCATGTAAACCAGATCACAGATGCTTGGGCAAGGGAAAGGTCCACTATATTGAGGCAATGCCAGACGATGACAATGAAGAAGATACAATGCTAGCACCAAGGGTGTCATACACAACGAGTCACAATTTTGGTTGACAGCAGGGCAACTCACAACTTCATCTATGTAGCCTTGGTAGTAAAGAGAGGTATTCCCACAAGAGAGTTTGAGGGCTTTAACGTTTAGTAGTTGATTGATATAGCATGACACGCACACAAAGGATTTCATGCTTGAACGTGACACTGGTAAATTACATATTTATTAATGACTTCTATGTAGTAGATCTTGCAAACACTAATGTTGTATTGGAGGTACAATGGTTGTACTCATTGGAGAAGTTCTCAATGAGCTACCAGGTAATGGAGATGGAATTCAAGGCCTCCAATGGTAATAAGGTAGTGCTGAGGGGTATGTCCAATGGTGCTCCTCAAATTGTATCAACTATGGAGGCTATATTTAGGCATGGAGATGTAGCTTGCACAGCAAAATATCTACCTACGAGTCCGAAGTCATCAGATAGCAGCCAACAATATTAGGCAGATATTTAGTTATCACTAAATAAGCATAACCAAGTTTTTGGAGAGATTCCCCTAGGAAGACCTCCTGGCAGGGGTTTTGAACACACCAAAGAGTTAGAGGAAGGGGCCAAACCAATGATTATCACACCTTACAAACATCCAAAGAATTCAAGGATGAGATAGAAAAGGCCATCAAGGAACTACTAGCCATGGGCCACATCAGACCTAACTCGAGTCCATTTGCTTCATCAATGGTTTTGGTGAAGAAAAAGGATGGTACTTGGAGGATGTGCATTGACTACCAAGCCTTGAACAAAAAGACCATCAAAAATAGGTACCCCATCCCTAGGATCGGTGAGTTGTTGGATGAGTTGCATGGAGCAGTGTATTTCTCGAAGATTGATCTTCGATCAGGTTATCATCAGATCAAAGTCCGAGAACAAGATCTCCATAAGACAGCCTTCAAGTGCCACTATGGGCATTTTGAATTCTTGGTTATGTTGTTTGGTTGACCAATGCATTGGCCACCTTTTAGTCATGTATGAATCACATCTTCAACAAACAGTTAAGGAAGTGCTTATTGGTATTCTTTGATGACCTCCTCATATACAACAAAACATGGAAGGAGCATTTGGGACATATGGATGAGATTTTGGGCATTATGAAGGAGCAGTCACTTTATGCCAAGGCATCAAAGTGTAATTTTGAAATGACTGAGATTATTTATTTGGGCCACGTGATCAAGGCACAAGGGGACGTATGTACATCAGGAGAAGACATATGCCATACTAGATTGGCCCACACCCAGGAACCTTACTGAGTTGCGGGGATTCTTTGGGATATGTAGCTATTACAGGAAATTCGTTAAGGGATTCTCTCAGTTAGGCACACAATTGGCAAACTTGACAAAGAAAGGGGTGTTTAGGTAGACAGAGGAGTCTGAGAGGGAAGTTAACAAGCTCAAAGAGGTGATGAACTCATGCTCAGTGACAAGTGTTGGCACTCCCTGACTTCAGTCAAGCCTTTGTATTGGAGTGTGATGCTTCGAGTGAGAAGCTCTATTCCACCTACGACAAAGAGATGCTCGCCATTGTGCATGCTTGACGAAGTTCAAACAATACTTGGTAGGGGGCAAATTTGTGGTCATAACAATCACAACAGCTTATGGCACTTCCTGGAGCAAAAGGACCCAACTGAAAGACAACATAAATGGGTATGGGTAAGTAAGATTCAGGCCTTTGGTTTTGATATTGAGTACGTGAAGGGCAAGAAGAATGTTATGGCTAATGCGCTTCCAGGAAACTGGCCACGTGTTCACTCATGGAGATCATGAGAGATCGGAAAGCCCACCTCTTGGTAGAATATTCCAAAGACAAGTTTGTTTGTGAATTAATGGAAGGTCTCATCTAGGATGACAATTATAGAATAGTAGATGGGGTCATTTTCTATAAAGGTATGTTATATTTGGTCCCTAAATCCACACTCGAGGAGATCTTGAAGACCACCCATGACACACCACTAGCAGAGCACCAAGGATTCTTCAAAAATTACAGGGAAACGAAAGAAAGGTTCCCTTGGAAAGGCCTCAACAATTATGTGTTGAGGCACGTAAGGGAGTGCATGACTTGTTAGCAGAACAAGCCCGAGAATACTCCTCCTACAAGATTGCTACAACCCTTACCAATTCCAAAGCAGAAGTGGGAGAGAATATCGATGGACTTTATCACAGGTTTACCCAAGGCAGAGGGCAAAGATTGCATCTATGTGATAGTTGACAGGTTAACCAAGTTCACACATTTCTTTGTGATTTGAGCAGATTGTAAGGCAGCACAAGTGGCGGAATTTTTCTTCAAGGAGGTGTTTAGACTCCATGGGCTACCCAAAAAAATAGTTAGTGATCGGGATAGCAGGTTTATAAATGCATTTTGGTAGGAGTTGTTCAAATTGGTGGGCACAAAATTTATCACTAGTACCAGTTATCACCCCCAAACAGATGGCCAAACAAAGATTGTAAATAAATGGATTGAGGTTATCTGTGTAACTATGTGTTAGGACAAAATAAGGCATGGATCAAATGGTTACATCTCGAGGAGCACTGTTACAACACCACTTATCATCCATCCATTGGCATGACCCCATTCAGGGCACTGTATGGGTACGATGCCCCATCATTTGTTGATTTGGCATTTGGGGATAGCGAGACTCCAAAAGCCAAAGATTGGATACAAAAAATCCAGGACATCCTTAAGGAGAATTTGCAAACCGCCCAGAACTAGCAGAAGATGTATGTGATCAAGCACAAAGTAGAGCGCAACTTTGAGGTACATGATCTAGTTTTGCTAAGATTGCAGCCATATAGATAGTCTTCACTCAAGAAAATTGGTGTAGAGAAACTAAAACCAAGATTTTATGGGGCTTACTAAATAATCAGACGAATTGGTGAAGTAACTTATGAGTTGGAGTTGCCGAAGGGGAGCAAAATCCACAACATGTTCCATGCATCATGCCTCAAAAAGGTAGTAGATTAATAGGTTACTACTTCACCTGAGCTACCCCTATTAGATGAGGAGGGACAATTAGTATTGATTCTAGAAGCCATCATGGTTGTCCAAGAGAGAAGATTGATGGGCAAGATGATCTCAGAATACCTTATCAGGTGGAAGGATTTGCCTAAGGAGGATGCCACGTGAGAAGGGGAACAGATCTTGCAACAGTCGAATCTACAATTGATTGAGTACAAGCAATGTCGAGAATGGGGGACGGTAATGTCCTCTTCATATTAATTGCCCAAGGAAGGATGTAGTAGCTTGTTTAACCCCACAGGGTATAGTTATTTCAAAAGGGGGAATTATTATTTAATGTTACTTGGGTAACATTAGATAATAAAAATAAATTGGGGCAAATGGAGGGAAACTTGCAAATCACTCAAATGTGAATTTAGGAGAGAAAAATCCCAAAGAGAAACTATAAAAGGAAGGGGTGAGAGTCATTATGGGCATCATGGATTGTTATTCTTCTTGATTTTGGGTCAAGGCTCTTGGAGGGTTTTAAGACCCCTTTTTCTGATTGGTTTTGGTGGTGAAAGATTCCACCCTAGCCAATCTCTCCACTATTTCTTGCTACAAGACCAAATTTTGACTGATTTATAACCTTCAAAGCCAGCGAAGGATTGGAGCATACTTGTCTGTGGCAGAGACTACTTTTTCGATAAAAATGTTGGAACCAATCCTTCTAAGGAAGTTAACCATCTTTCTGAGGCAAGCTAGGGTTGGAACTTAGTTTCTGAGGCAACGAACCATCTTTCTGAGGCAAGTGAGGGCTTGAACCTAGTTTCTGAGACAACGAGGACTGGAAAAAGAGCAGTGGGCTGGTTGTTTATGGTAGCGAAGGGTAGCGGGTTACTTCGAGTTGAGTTTAACCTACAACGAGCTTGCACAGGGTCATATTCAAGGCAACAAGTGGCCTAGAGGGCCCCACTAAGGGATTTGAAGCTATAGCTAGCCAAAAGCAAGGATATAAGGGAGAAATTGGGGTTTTGATCGACTAGGGATTGAGGCAACAGGGCCAAATAATAGTGTAGGGTAGCAACAAGGCCTGCTAGTGTGATTATGTGGCAACAATGGGATAGCTACAATTTGTAAGCCTAGAAACTACATTTGTGTTATTAGGAAACTATGGATTTTGTAAGTTTGCTAATTGTTTGTTGAATTAGCCCTACTTTATCGTGTTTGCTGGTAAAATCAATTATTGTTTGAGTTTTTGTTTATACTACTTGTGCATTCAATAAAAGATCATCATTGTTTTAGAGATTGAAGAAATATTCCAATATTGTTATAAAATACAATTATGTCATGTGCTTATTGAAACCCTAACCCAGAATTTAATCCCAATGGTAATTTCTTTAAGAAAGATATTACATGAAGTGGGATCCAAGTTCATTTTTTCTTCCATAAATGGAAGGTGGTTGCTAATAGGGTGCTTGGATTTCGCTAGTTAAAGTTTCTCTAACTAAGGATCCATCAAATGTTCATGTATGTTTAGTTCTCATTTCCAGCCTATTTTTGCTCCTCGTGATCTAATGGATGGTTTGCTTGCTACTAGTGATGCCTACAACAAAGTTGTCCCATGCAAAGTCTCTAACGGTGGCCAAGTTAGATTGAATAGATACTTTTAGAGGGACATGCTTTTCACTGCTTTGACCTATATGCTAAATGGCAAGTCCCTTGTGTTTGATGGTTTGCCTTATGAGTTTTCAGTTTTACAAGACTGTGTAATTCCATTGGCAATTATTTTTATAGTTTGGCCTCGAAGTTCTTTGCATATGATCACTTATCTAAGTTTCTTAATTAGGGGTTGATTAAGCTTGTTATCATAAAAATCCCTACTTCTTGAGAAAAAGCCCTAAAGTTGAAGGAAGGATTTGGCATAACTAAGCAGGAAGCCACTATCACCTCACCAACTCTCTTATATGTCAACTCTCCTCCAACTCGAGGGGGGATTCTGTGGGATAGGAATACTAGAACTTATGCAATTGCCAATAAGGTTCAAGGCGAGATGAAGAGATGGTTCTAGATAAATATATTTTTATGGACTAAATAAAATAAGTGGATGGAATGGCCAAAGAATATAGTCTTTCTATTGGCAATGAGGTCGATCAAGGCAAAAATGGGAGGTAATCCTAATTGTGGAAAGAGGATAATATGATTGAAACATTCAACCTACATTGACCCTTTCCTTATTGTTCCAACTCGCAGAAATATAGATAAGGACATTACTAGAGCAATAATATCCAACCAGTGTTGCGGGGGAGCCCCCCCCCCCCCTCGATCCAGCTCCCAACCCACGCTCCGGGTGGGAGAGACTTGGGAACGCGCTCCTAGGAAAAAAAAATTCCACTCCCTACCTATTATCGGAGCGAAGTAGAGAGCAATCGCTCCCGTCGCTCCGAGAGCGTTTTTTATAGCCCAGGAATGATCGCTCCCGACCGCTGTCGAGCTATAAAAAACACCCTCGGCCAGTGAGCGACAAAACAAAAAAATCGTGCTAGGAAAAAAAGTCGTCGGAAAAATATAAAGCATCGCTGGTTTTGTGGGAAAAAAGGAAGGGAAGGGAAGAAAGGGAGGGAGGAAGGGAATATAAATAAACCCTCCCTCCAATCAATTTCATTATTTTAGAAGAGAGTGAGAGTGAGAGCAAGAGGAGAGTAAGAGAGGGTGAGGAGCAAGAGAGAGCAAGTGAGAGTGAGAGCAAGGAGCAAGGTGCAAGGAGAGAGCAAGGAGCAAGGTGCATGGAGCAAGGAGCAAGAGCAAGCAAGGAGGGGAGATTGGAGGCCAAAGAGGTAGGCTTTATTTTAGCAAAAAAAAATTAATGTTCATGAATCATTACTAAATAAATAAATAAATAAAATTCTCCCATTCCCATTCCCAATCCATTTTTTTGCAGATTCAAACATCATGGTTATATTTCCTGGCATTTTCTTCTTCTTGGTTCCTTTTTTGGTTATTATGGTGTTGGAGAGTAGAAAAAGGAGGGTTGAAAATGAAGAAAGGGATGAAGAAGGGGGTCATAGTGGATTTGATGAAAACCCCGGTGAGGAGGAGCTGGAGGAGAGTGAACATGAGTCAGCTCAAAAAACTAAACAAGACCAAACTCCATTGTGGAAATATGTTAATAGGCCTGAAGCAGGGAAAGGGGTTGGAACCACTAAATTTCATTGCCCGCATTGCAACAATAATTACACAAGTTCATACACCCGTGTGCCAGAAAGCACCTCTGCGAGAAAAGGCCATGGGATGGAGATAAACAAATAGGAATCAAAACTTGTTCAGGTGTGTCAGCAGCAAATAGAGCCAAATACATAAGGGAAGAGGAGGAAGCCCAATACAAATCTAAAAAATCAAAGGGTTTCTTTGAACCAAGCTCACAATCATATGCACAAAGAACTCCTTCAGCATCCTCCCAAGGCAGTGGATATGGAGGCACAGGGTCACCAGGTTTAAGGCGTATAAGCATATCAAATTTCCTTGATGAAGGGTGTAGGAATGATGTGGATTCAAAAGTTTACTGGTTTCTCTATGCATGTGGGATACCATTCAATGTTCTTCGCTCACTTTATTGGCACAAAATGGTTTTTGCCATAAATGATGCCCCTAAAAGATACAAGAGCCCTGAGTATGACAAGGCAAGAACTGTTGGACTTGATCATGAAAAGGCAAAAATATCACATTCTTTGAATAGAATGACAAGTTCTTGGACTGACCATGGAGTGTCCATTGTATCTGATGGATGGACAAATGTAAAAGGCAAGCCATTGATAAATGTTCTTGTTGTGTCTGTTAGTGGTGCCATCTTTCTAAGTGCACATGATTACTCAAACAAGTTCAGGACCGCCATCAACATTGCAGAAGCGTTACTTGAAACAATTGACCGTATTGGGCCATACAATGTCATCCAAGTCATCACTGATAATGCTCTAATTGTAAGGCAGCGGGAGCAATTATTGAGGATAAATACCCCAACATATTTTGGTCTGGGTGTTTGGTTCACACAATGAACCTTTTGATGCATGATATTGTTAAGAACAAAAACAAACAATACAAATGGATTGGTGATTTGTACAAGAGAGGCAAAGAAATGATAAAATTTATTACAAATCATACCGATACCCATGGCCTTTTCCGCAGTCACTCAAGATTGGAGTTGCTGAAGATTGTGAGGACTAGATTTGGTAGCTATTACCTCACCTTCAGACGCCTTTTGAAGGTAAGAGATTCATTGGCTAGCATGGTATCAAGTCCACACTGGCAAGTATTAAAGGAAAGGGCTACAAATGCAGCTGACAGGCAACGTTTTGAACAGGTGGAGGAGGCCGCTCTTGATGGTATGTTTTGGGCACGTGTGAGGGAAGTATTGGATTTCACCAAGCCCGTTTATCACATGATTCGGTTTGCAGATACAGACAAACCAGTGATTGGCGAGGTGTATGAGCAGATGGATACCATGTTGGGGCAAATAAAAGATATTGTTCATAACAGAGATCCCGACTTGTACAAACTGATTCACGATTGTGTGTGTGAATGGTCGAATAGACTTAATCTTCCACTACATCGCTTGGTGTATATCCTTACGCCAAAATACTACTCTACATCTTGGTTGGGCCAACCTGCACCAAGGGGTGGGGTTAGGACAAACCCCATTTAGATGCAGAGGTAACTAGAGGATATTTGCAAGCATTGGAAAAGTTGATACCTGACAGGGAGGAATGTGCAGCTGTGCGCCTTGAAATAGGCAAATACTTCAGTGGCACTGGTTTGTTTGGTAACTTCCATGCAATGGACGACAGAGATAGATTTGATTCTCTCACATGGTGGGAAACATATGGCGGCCAGGGACTTTTGCCAAAATTGGCAAAAAAAGTTCTTTCACAAGTTGTAAATACTTCTTCTGCAGAGAGGTGTTGGAGCACCTACAGCTACATACATAATGTGAAAAGAAACAGACTCAATGAAAACCGAGCAGAAAGCTTGGTTTATGTGCACTACAACTTGAGGTTGTTGAGTCATTACTGTGATCGGGCTTATGAGGATCCCACATATAAAATTTGGGACAACCACCTAGAGGATGATAATTTGGAGGATGGCACTATACATCTTGAAGAACTAGAAGCGAAACTTATAAGGGATGAAGATGAAGCAGCTGCAGCAGCCATGCCACCTCCACCTCCACCATCCAGTAGCAGTGCTCAAGTTCCGAGTCTTGTTCCTTTGCTGTCGCCACCTCCATCTACACCCTCACGTGGAGGCATGTGCCTTCTAGTTCTGGTCGTCGGTCTATGCGGGAGACTCCTAGAAGACCACCACGACCTGCTTATACTTCTGAGACTCTCGTGGCAAGGGCCACATGTAGATTTACAGTTTACTTGTCTTTTCTAGTTTCTATTAGACTTTAGTTTTCATAACTGTTAAGTTTTGAGTCCTTGACTCTTGACTCTTGACTCTTTCATATCATAATGATATTTTTTGTAAACAATATATGACTGCGACAATGAAAATTTGAAGTTTGAAGTTGGCAATTATAACTCATTGGTAATGATTGTGAATTATGAATATGATGCTTCATGAAAGACTAAAGTTGTTTCATTTCATTTCATTATTCATGTTTCATTTTATAAATTTATAACATTTCATATCATGTTAACAGTTAGAAGTTAGGACTTAGAAATATCTAAGATATTACTTCTTGTAATGGTTAAACTTAGCTTACAAGTACCTGTACAACTTTGGTGATCAATGATGATAAATGTTATTGAATTTTCAATTTTGAAAGCTTGAAGTTGAAACTTTAAGATTGAATTTGATGAATCATGATTCATGAGACTCAATATGTTGCAGTTGTAAATATGTATTTTACTAACTTGTGGACATGGTTGATGACGATTATAATTTCTAGATGATTGATGTGATATGGTTCAATGATCAATCTATGTTTTTTTATGTTTTTTATGTCTAATTCATCATTCTACATGTTTTTGTTGACATATATGTATCAAAAATTAAAAAATATATATATTTTTAAAAAATCGCTCCCGAATTCGCTCCCAAACCGGGAGCTTCTGAAAATGGTCGCTCCCGCTCCCGTTTTCGCTCCCGCTCCCGCTCCCAAGCAACATTGGTTTCGAGGAATTAGAAAACTTTCATGGGAAAGTTGTGACCAATAAAAATAACTTGTACCATAGCTACCATATATGAATTCAAATTAGCATTCGTATTTGATACGATTTGTAACAAAAACATGTCGAAAAAATGTTTAAAAAAAACAAAAGTATGTATGTCGTTAATATGAAAAAACACACCCATGATATTTACAGTTTATGGAGAGCCCTTCTCATCCTATGGCTCATCAATTGGTTTGTGACTGCAGGAACCTCCATAAACTTTAGAGCCATCTAGTTAGATTTCATTATCCACACATATGATATATCTGTGAAATGATCCCATTTTTTGAAGGAACTTCCTTGAACCCTAGGTCATTCCAAGCAAGAAGACAAAGTGAATTGTGAATGTTGCTACCCTCTTACAATCCAACTGGTTTCTCTTCACTGCATGAATAAGATTCTAGGTATTCCCATTCCACTTACACGTTGAGGAATTGTGCCACTAGCCTATTGGAACATAGCTACAATGCGTATCACACAAGCCTCAATTGTGCCAAAACATCTCATCCGTGCAAAAATTGCGTAAATGGAATTTAGATGAGGGATGCTTCCTTTGAATCTACAGCATAAATGTTCTTTATTGTTGTTATGAATCCCTTCATAACTAGGAGGCATCTTCTTTGTTTGTTCAATATCATACCATTTTGGATTCAAGGCATCTAATGTCGGAAGTGTTAGGATCAAGTATTCGAAATCGAGAGAAGTGGTGGTGTCTAAAGACACCGTTGTTTGGGATCCCAATGGCCACAAGGACAAATTTACCTAGATCCTTTCCACCTTTAAATGGGCTATATTCCACATACCATGGGTTCTCATAAACTTGAAGCTCAGAAACTGTTGATAACTTGACAAAGGCAAGTTTACCTGAACCACCCTAACAACTCCCCCCCAAAACTTGACTCAGGGAGATTAACCTGGTCCCAATCATTCATCAACCATCTCACCTATCATCTCACATTCCCTCACTCAAGCTAGTATACCATTACACATACCACCCTAGTACCTATCCAATCCAAGTGGTCCATTCCACAACTTGATGACTCCATATGCCACTACTCGACATGTATGTTTGTTCAAAGTCTTAAGGCCTTGCAACAATTCGTGCTCTTGTGCAACATGTATGCCTGAACAACAACTCTTACAACTTTCTAGGGAAATACACTTGCATTGGACCAAAACCCTTAAGGTGTTCACACACCCCTGCAGCTCTCATCACACATTGGCTCGTTCACTATCCTCAAACCGTTGACTCCATTTTCCATTTTCACATCCATAAAACCACTCTTTCTCTACATTTATATATTTATGTTGACCCATATTTTGACCTAGCCTTTCTCGCTACTTGAAACTACTACACATTTACCTCCCCAATTGCTAACCACACAAGTACAACCATGGTCATTTTCTTGCCTCTACAAATCACACGTCTTAGTCCAGTGGCATAGAGGCTATTCACTCTGACTGGCATTCCATTATAACTCGAGGTCTCCTTCCTTGTACACAATCCAATTGTTCCACTAAACAAGAAAATTTTGTCCCAAGTATTGTTTCTCGTGCTTGCTTGGACTCGAACTCGTGACCCATCAAACTTTGCTACGAATAACCTCGTCCTCCGTCATAGGTATTAGGATGTACTCCCAACTCCTCTCTCATAGCTTTTGCAACCATAACCTGGAATTCATTCATAACTTGGATTGCATCGGTATCGAGGACTGGGACTCTGACGACAACCACTTCCTAACACTGATATTGTTGTTCTTGCTCATCATCCTCTTGATATTGTCATTGTAGGTAGGTGTGTACCAATGCCTCGATACAAATGCTTGCGTCTAATTTCATCTATAGATCCCGTCAACGACGACGTGCCTCTCTCCAAGATTGCCCAATTTGCAGAGTTACCTATAATCAATAAGAAGGCATTGGATTTCGATCTCTTCAAGAGCTTTGCCATTCCCTCCATCTCGAAGTTGCTCGCTAAAACTAAGCAGTTCTCACCAATAACTGTTGTCAAGCAATACGATGACACCAACATTTTGATACTAGAATTTCTACTCAATCATGTCAACAACCCACAAGGATCCCTCGTGTTGAAAAATGCAACAAGAAAGTCTCAATTTAATTTTGTCTTGGTGATATTGAGAAAAAATTGAATTTCCACATCAGCAAACAACTTAGATGCAATTAACTTGTGTGACATGGCTTTTGTCACTCAATTAGCTCAGTAAATACGAGTTAGAGGAGTTAGAGTTCAATTAAGCATGTGTGATTGCTAATTTGTAACAATCAAGGTTAGTTATTTCAAGTTTTTTCAGTTAAACTAGTTCTCACTGTTGGAGGAACTAGTGGAATATCAGTTGTGCAGTCAAACATCAATCTAACTCAGTGATCATCCAGTTAACTAATCAATCAGCCCAAACTAGCTAGTGCACGTACAGAATTTGAGTTCCCCAATTGTGGTGGAGATTCCAAGGCAATGTAACATCAGTTGTAGACTAGTCTTGAGTGTAGGTGTTGCATGCAGTCAGATGATCAACCTTGGGAATTGCACAGGCATTTTGGAGGAAATTCCTAAATAATAGAGGCCTAATTTCCTCAAGAATTGCGCAAGAAAATAAGGGCTCAAGCAAAGGCAAAAATTGACTAAGTTTGGGTCAGAGCTTCTCAATGAACAGAGAGAGATAGGTTATTCACTTGCAGGTTGATCTCAGATTGAGCTAGAAATTGTAATACATCTCTATTCATTAGGTTAATGCAAGCAGGCAAAGGGGTTTTTAGCAGATTGCTTTCCCCTGGAAAAATATTGTGTGCATGTGTGTTATTTCTCATTGCATGTTTGTGATTGATGCTCTAAATTGTGAATTTAATTCCGCAAAGTAGTAGAGTAGGATTGTGTAGATTAAAATTTCATGAGCAGTTGCAATTCTACACCATAATTTCTACACCTCGCACTCTGTTGCCTCAAATTCATTTGCGGTCGTTACAACATCTCTAATAGCGACTATCTATACACCCTCTCAACCTTCATCTCAGAGCCCAAATGATTTGCCTCTCATTGCTCTCACATGGATGCCTAGTCGTTCACGTTGGCATAATCGCAAGGATGCTTGGGAGCGGGAGTAGAAGCAAGAAGCAAGAGTGGGGAGCAACTTTTCAAAAGCTCTCAGGTCGGGAGCTAATTGAGAACTTCAACGAATCTTTATATAAAATATATTTTTATATATTTTGATGCATATATGTCAACAGCAGCATGTAGAATGATGAATTAGATATAAAAAGCATAAAAACATGGATTAAAGCATATAACATCAATCATCTAGAAGTTATAATCTTCATCAACCACATGTCTACAAGTTACAAGTTCTCATTTATATAACATGTAAGGGTGCACATAACCAAAATAGCATCAAGTGCAATCCATCTCTAAACTGAAAATACATCAACAAATAGGCTCTAGATGGCCTCTAGCATCCAAAAAATTCATGCTACAACAAATACTTACATATCATCAAAATAATTGCCTATCTTGGGGTCTTTGTCATTAATATCAACCTCTAAGCATTAACAAAAGATAGGAAAAACGTAGCATGTCAAGTCAAGATTTTGTTTGAGAGATGGGTACATTTTTAATAGGGTCATGATAGAGGAGTTCGACAACTAATGTCACTAACATCAAGGTACATAGAGGGCTTCGTGCTCTTGATTAAATACGAGTTCCATACCCTAGTACATGACAAAATCGAATGGAAACATTGCAATCCCCCCAATCTTGAAATCCTAAAAAACTGATAAGTTTGTTGGATTTTGAATAAGATCTAAAATTCTACTTTCTCCATATAAAATCCAATGAGGTTGGAACCACTCTCAAACATCCTGAGCCATTTTATGGTAATGTTAAAAATTTAAGTAAAAGGATGATAATGAAAGATAAAGGAGAATGTCAATTTTACTTTAAGAATTTAACATTACCATGAATTGCATATCAATACTAGGGCCACAGGGTTGAACATTAGGCTGCCCCACTCAAAAACTCTTGTTTCTTTGAAAAAAATTGTGTTTGGAACATCTTTGTGCAAAAAAAATTATGAAAAATCTAGGGAGCGAAATTTTTTTTGCGAGAGTGCGCACCCGAAATTCACTCCCGCACCACTCAAAGCACGCTTCAAGAGCAAATTCAGGGGGCACTCTCCCGCAGCCCTGCATAATCGTACATCATGACATCTCTCATGGACTCCATTGCATCCTGCAATGGCCTGAACCTCCTTTCCTAAACCTCGGCTTCAACCTCACCCCATGGATCTCATATTTACCAGATTCTAATACCATTTGTTAGGATCACGAAACCGAGAGAAGTGGTGGTGTCTAAAGATGTTGTTGCTTAAGATCCCAATGACCAAGAGGACAAATTTATCAGGAGTCTTTCCGCCTTTAAATAGGTAATATTCCACATGAACAACATGGTTCAATACTGGAATTTCTACTCAATCATATCGGCAACCCATAGGAATCCCTTGCTCTCCGTTGCCTCAATTTCATTCATAGTTGTTACAACATCTCCAACAGCAACTATATGTACACCCTTTCAACCTTCATCTTGGAGCCCAAAAGATTTGCCTCTTGCTACTTTCACATGGATGCTTGGCTGTTCACAATGGCATTATCGTACATCAAGACATCTCTCTTGGATTCTGTTGCATCGTTCAGTTGTTTGAACCTCTTTTCCTAGGCCTCAACTTCAACCTCACCCCATGGCTTTGATATTTACTAGGCTCTGACACTAGTTGTTAGGATCACGAAATCAAAACCGAGAGAAGTAGTGGTGTCTAAAAACACTATTGCTCAAGATCCCAATGGCCACTAGGACAAATTACCTAGAGTCTTTGCAACTTTAAACAAGCTATATTCCACATGAATACCATGGGTCAATACCATGGGTTCTCATAAATCTGGAGCTCTAAAATCACCCGTAACTTGACCAAGTCAAGTTTACTCGAACCACTCCAACAGGAAGAGGTGTGTTTAGCTTGTTCCATTATCAGTGTATAAATCGTTGTATAGGTTGTGATCTCTTTTATCTGTGATGGTTTTAATGTTCGAACCACCCCAACAGGAAGAGGTGTGTTTAGCTTGTTCTATTATCAGTGTATAAATCGTTGTATAGGTTGTGATCTCTTTTATCTGTGATTGATTTAATGTTCAATTTTCTTCAACGGGGTGATCATATCACGATTCACATGTAATGGACTAAAAACTTAACACCTGCTGTAAATGGGTCAACACCAGGATAAGAAATTGGGAACACCCCTGTCAATGGGGACACCCAAATTCTGTTCAGAGAAGCAGGGTAGGTACCCTGAACAATTTTGATTGTTTATAGACCTTGCAATAGTCAATTGTGAGTTTCCCTTACACCGTTACAAACCGAATTGAGAAAATCAGAACCGCAGAATCTATTCTATCTCTAATTTTGATGAACATTGCCAGGCGGACAAAAGATGTCGCCGAAATGTTTTGATTATCAAAGGGAAATCGATTGAAGACGGTGTACCAATGCCGGCTTGGACTGATAGATTGAAGCCCAAGTTCCACGTAGATGGTTACAGTACTCCATGCATTCAAGTCTCTCTGATATGAGTGCCGGTGACATAAATCTAAAGAAATCAAAAGCATAAGGATTACAACTATTACAAATCCAACTCAATTCTGAAACATGAAAAGGATTCCTTACCGATGTAGGGAACCTTATCGGAGACGCGAAGCAAAAATTAGTCGGCTCAGTGATGTTTCTCAAGAAAGGGCACATCTGCACGCCCTGGTCAATTATCCTTTCTGACGGCGCGCCATCACCATTCCTGCATCTTGAGAAGAAGAAGTCCATATTTCCCAAAATTAGAAAACCGAACACTCCTCCCAAGACCTCGAACGCGAATTTGCCTGCCACAAACAGAAAACAATCTCGAAATTTCACATACCCAATAAAATAAAATAAAATTAACAAAAACGCCACATTTAACCCGCCTTAAGAAGATATTTATGATATCATATATCCCTGTACATAACAGAATCGGGTATGATCAAAAACATAAAAGCCAAAGAGAATGAGATAATCTGGCCTCAACATATCACAGGATTCAATAATTTCAGAAATGTCTACTCCATAAAACCCTGAAACGTCCCGATTCTCTCCACTTCCGGCCAATTTTCCATCAGAGACATCACGGCCAACCTCCAGGAAGGGAAAACTACAGAATTCCACAACATCTGATAGGCTTGCAAGCAAAACTTGGTTTCCATCAACCAGGGAAACGATTTTCCGCGAAAAAGTACGAAAATGAACCGTGAAAAGCTCAAATCAGACATCGCTCACCTCAAGACGAGGAGCTGGGAGAAAATAAAACGGACAGAGAAGCCTTAATATCGCTTCCAACAGCCGAAAGTAGACGATTTGTGTGTGTTCTCCTCGTTACAGGCGTGTGTTCAACAGCAGTATCGACACACCTCAATGCGTGTATGGATGACTGGCTGTCTTCTAATAGCATTAATTTGTGAAATATCTTATAACAAATTTGAAGGCTTCAACGTCCGTCACCAACTCCTATAAACCGTCAGAGAAACGCGAAATTTGAAGGCCAACGCCCGTCACCAACTCCTATCAGCCGTCAGAGAAAAGTGATTTATATTTTCAGGCTGCTAAAAATATTTTAAACTTTAGATGATCCTGTCGAGTAAAAGTGAAAATTAAATTAAAAAGTCCTTTTAAACCGTTAAAAATATTTAAATTTAAAATAACGCGTCATACCAAAAGTGTTGACTAAATAAAATTATAGTGAGCAATAACATCAGATTTCTGCAGCTTGGAGAGACGATCAAAATGTCACTTTAAATTCAACGGTATATGTAGTTAATTTTGATTCACACTGCAGAGAATTTAATCTAATACTCCGGAAGTATGTGTTTGTTAAATATTTTTTTTTAAGTGGTATTAGTCATTTTAAATGAAAAAAAAAATATAATAATATAATAATTGAATGTTACAGAAAATTATATATTGAAAAACACTAAAAAATGTTTCATTTAATAAATATATAACTATTCTTTGTATTAAATAAATACACCTTGAACATTTGCAAAATATTTAATACTTGTAATTATAGATTGATATTTATTTTTAATAATCTAATTAAATTAATATTTCGTAATTATAGGTACTAATGTATTTTTAAATAAAATTTATTGTAAATAAAAATCTATATGAAATAAAAGAATTACATATTTGTTCAGAGGGTTTTTTAGGTTAGGGACTTTCGTTTAAAGTTTTTTTTTGTTTATTTGGTTTTTATTATTAAAGCATCTTTGTGTGCTTTGATTTGAGAGATGCATGCATTTAATTATTTATATATTTAGAGGTCTATTGTTGTGTTGAACTAGCAAGAAGAAGTGATCTTATAAGCTAGATATTGCCTATACAATTAGCCAATTTAATGATTTGGGGAAGGTAACCCACAAAAATAATAAATAAATTACATATTAAAAAATGTATTAAAAAAAAAAATAACTTTAAATTCAATAACAAATGATCTTTTATGTGATTTGGCCGAAAATTCTCTAAACATTGTTACGGATCACAGAAGTCTAAATTCCTTAAATTTG
Source organism: Pinus taeda (assembly GCA_000404065.3). Taxonomy (NCBI): domain Eukaryota; kingdom Viridiplantae; phylum Streptophyta; class Pinopsida; order Pinales; family Pinaceae; genus Pinus; species Pinus taeda. Next base: position 186,348 of record APFE031431734.1, read on the forward strand.
ATCCTTCTCAATTCGAACAATAAAAGTCATTGTTTTTTGCACTCTAAAATAAATTTGCACATGAAAAAATTTGATCCCTCTAAGCTCATGTTAAATCTGTGGTTAAGATGGATCTATGCTGCTAATTAGACTAGCCTAGATCCATCTTAATTCTAGATCTACCAAGAGCTCAGAGGGATCAAATTTGTCCTATAAAATGCCTCAATGCAGGTGTTATGTAATCTCTATAACATTCAAAAAATACAATTCAAACAATAGAAAGTTACTCATTGTCTTTTTGCACTAAGTTTACACTTGGAAGAAATTTGATCCCTCTCAATTCGAACAATAAAAACCATTGTTTTTTGCACTCTAAAATAAATTTGCACCTAAAGAAATTTGATCCCTCTAAGCTCATGTTAAATCTGTGGTTAAGATGGATCTATGCTGCTAATTAAACTAGACTAGATCCATCTTAATTCCAGATCTACTAAGAGCTCAATCCATCTTAATTCCAGATCTACGAGAGGGATCAAAATTGTCCTTGGTAGATCTGAAATTAAGAGGGATCCGAAATTAAGAAATTTGATCCCTCTCTGCTCATCCGACCATTCCGCTGACGGAATTTAGCAGAAAAAATTGAGGTTAAATCTTGATTTGTATTATTTAAAATGGTTTTTTAACTGCATATTTGGATTCAGCACCCTGAAAAAACCCTAGGACGCTTTGATTGTGCAGAAATTTGAATACCATGGGTTTTCATAAACCTGGAGCTCAAAAACTAAATTGACCAAATCAAGTTTAACTTAACTACTTAACAAAACATAATAATAATAAATATTAAGGTAAAAAATTTATTTTAGCATAGGGTTATTTTTATTTTATTTTTGACCAAGTTAAAATAATGTTTACAAGATAAGATAGAATTACAACATCTCTTGCATATTGGAGAGCTTCTTGCAACAAAAATAAGCACACTTATTAAGTTAATTAATTTATTTGCAATATATTTTACATACTAATATGAATAAGATTAAGGTGAGTAAAATGGATAAACAAAATTATAATTTTTATATATAACAATGGGTAGACCGTGATCGTGTGCTCTCTTAAGGCATTTTTTGATGTGAAGTCATGTGATATATTGGACATAATGAAGATATAGCTTGATTTGAGTATGAATAAGATGAGTGAGGTGAATCAAATTTATAAAATAAAAAGAAATTATTTTATAATAGAAAAATTATTAGATTATAGTTGTAGAGGGCGTACAATTTTTACTATGTACTTTATGTAAAATAAAGCTTTCATGAGCAACTGAAGTAAGGATGGCATCAACCTGAAAGAAAATTCCAACTAGAATCACCAATGTCTTAAGTAGAAATGCGATCAAGATATCAAATTTTACCTAAATTATTGAGAAATATGGAAAGATGTCATTTAATAGAATAATAATATTAAAAATCTTATTATTTTAAGTTAAAGTTGATTAATAAATAATTAAAATCGAAAACATCTCTAAGTTTTAACTAGCCCAAAGAATAAAACCAATACTAGCATATTTCTAATTAACTTCCACAATTTACAAATCTAAATTATGAGTTTGACAATCCCCAAAACAATGGGATGTGAGAATCTAACAGTTATCTTTGTGATACAAAAATAGTTAAATATAAAAACATTTTTTCTTAAAATACCTCATTTATGTTCTAATTAAGTGATAATTTCAAAATATTTATCATAATATCAATTTTTTAATCTTCTAAATCATCAAAATTATGATAAATTTAAAATATTTTTTTCAAAAAAGATAATTAATAAATT
>APFE031431734.1:188970-236532 GCA_000404065.3 Pinus taeda
TAAATTTATTATTTGAGTTATTTATAATAAATTTTGGAATTACAACCAATTAGCCATGGAATAATGTAAACCATAAGATTCAAGGTTCAAATCGCTTTTAGGTCAAGCCAACAAAAAAAACATTTAACAAAAACACAAAATACTTAAACTATATCAAAATAAATATATATTGAATAAAGATTTGACTCATATAAGTTCACAAGGGGTAGCTCAATTAGCAATTGCCTTGATAATGAAGTGTAATGGAGTGTTATTTTGCACGAGATAAGTTCAAACTCCTCGTGGATTAGCCAACCAAAAAAAGGGACTCCTATAATTATGTCAACTCAACCTCATTTCATATATTAGTTAAATTGTGCCATAAATAAAAAAAAAACAAAACAAAACAAAAAAAAACAACACATTAATTAAATATTATATATATAATATATATATATATATTATAATATATATATATATATATTATACTCTCTTTAATAATATAAGAATATATAAACTTAGATTGTGCCATAAATAATAATAAGTTTATATTAGTTAGATTGTGCCATAAATTTAAAAAGAAAAAAAAAAAACAAAAAAAAGTTGTTGCCTCGTAGATCTAAGCTTCTATTGAAGCGGTCTTACCGCCTCTAGCACAGATCGCCCCTTGGTTGTGACACCGCATTTGTAGCTGAGAGGAATATTATTCATGGATAGTCCTTAAGAGATTGTAGTGGGTTTTGTGTTTCTCATGTGGTTTAATGCATACAGAATGACTCCTCCAAACAAATTCATGAAGAAGGCATAATCAAACCCTTCTTTGGACCTAGGGTTCTACACCTCATCAAAAAAGAATGTGGAAATCTTGAAGGAAAGAGGGTTATTGGGAAAGCTTTTTGGCCTAAGGTCAAGTTATGAAGTCATTGAAGATTGAATTTTTGACAATTGGGCAAATCATGAACCTCAACACATTTTCTATTGTGGAAATGGGTACTATGCATTTCTTTTTGAAAATTGGGAAGATAGAGAACAAATCTATAAATCGAGTCCCTATTTCATAGGTACCAGAGGTATGTTTCTCACTCATTGGCCTCTGGAATTTAATCCCATCGTAGAAATTTCATCTACACCTATGTGGATCAAATTGTCATTCATACCTCTTCTTTGTTAGGGTGAAGCCATTTTTAAGGCTATAGGAGATAATCCGAGTAGATTTATTTCCAGTGATATGGAACATGGGAATAATTTTTCATGTGCATGTTAGGATTAACCTTGACTTGGGAATGATAGTCTATAACTAGTGGTTTTCGGCACATGGTTTCCTGGCCCATGGTATTATGTCAGTTGTATTTGGTTGGAAATAAGCTTATTAGTCTCCACAGTAATGTGTGATCTGTCAAGGGTTGAGTAGGGCTCCTCGGCCAGTGTGAAGGGCCAAGGGTTTAGTTGAATTCCCTAGCCAATGTGAGAGGCCAAGGGTTGAATAGGGCTCCCCAACAGGCTTGGTTAGGGTTTTGGCCAAAGACTATTAGAATTCCATTAGGCCGAGCTTTTCCATAGAGTTGGGGTTTTCCTAAGGTGTTTCTTTGTGCTCTTGATGTTTGTAATTGCTTCGATTTGTGCTAATGATTATTGTTTGATTTACCTTTCATTTTAATACATAACAATACCATAATTTGTGTGGAAATGGATTTATCAAAAGGTCTCCTAGAGTTGATTCAAATAAATCTGGATCAATGGCCTCACCTCTAGGCTCTATAATATTAATAGATTCCTTTTAAATGCAATATATGTCATGAGTATGAACACTTTGCACAAATTTGCCCAATAGTTTCAGTCTCTCGAATCTCCCCTAACTCGTTGCCTCTAGAAAAGTAAGGTGAAAATAAACAAGGATTCAATCCAATTAAATGGAAAAACAAGAAGCGTGGACATAAGAAGTAACGTCCATATAAGGTTGAATCTCAACAATAGCCCTCTTCTAACAAAACTTTGAATTTCTAAATTTTCTTGAGGCAAAAGGAGAAAATTCAAAGGAAGAAAGTGAGGCCCAAGCACATTGGCCTATAATCTTGTTCCAAAGGCCCCGCATGATTCGATTGATGAAGAAGAATTAGATCAGGAATCTCCAAGGAAAACATTGATGGTTGGAAAGCTTTCCCCAAAGGTCTCTCATGCATTAAAAATGAAGAAGTTGGCAAGAAGAAGTCCTCCTCTTCTCCCCCTTCCTATTCATATGTGCTTAAAAAGCAATGCTCCTCCCCACCTGTAACAAGAAGCGAGGAATATCATAGTGGAAATAACTATGGTTTAGACTCTCGTGGAACAAGTAGTGGGGCATCTTCTAGCAATCTATAGAAATGTTATGTTTTTGCATTTTTCTTGTGCAAGCAATTTGTTAAAATTTACTCTTGCTCTCATGAAAAAGTAGGAGCGAAAATCACAAGTCTTAGTTTTGGAACTTTTCCCTCCTTACTCTTATTGGGAGTAGGTTGGTCTCTTAGTTGTTGTTTTTTTATGTAAAATTGCAATTAGTCAAGCTAGTCAAAAGGACTCACAAGATAGATAACATATTGTAATTCATTTTCCAAGTAATTGATACGACCTCGCACAAATTTTGATATATTTTTTTCTCATTTTAAAAAAATAATAATAGTAATAATGATCATTTAGTTAATTGTTATGATTTTTTTTTTTGGTAAATGTGAGATTGACTAAAGATAGGCGTTTAATACTTTTTAAGGTTATAATGATTCATTTACATACTATGCCTAATAATATAAAGATATAATTATATTAAATCAATATATATCAGTAAAAATTAACTATATAATAATTAATTTATTTTAATAAAAAAATATAAAATAAAATATATTTTATAATTTATAATAAAATTCACTTACTCATTTAAATAATTTAAAATATAAATAAAAATATAAATTTTTACCTTGTAAAATCATATTACCATATTTTATAATTTTTAATTAAAAATAATCATAATAATGAAAACATTAATTAATCCGAACCCTTGTTTAAAATAGAATTGAGTTTGGACTAGCTGATTTCAACCTGGTTCGTTTGTAGAGAGAGAGCGAAACTGGTAAGAACTAGGGTTTCAAGAATATTTCAAGAATATTCAGGAGTTGAACGCCATGGAGGGGCACAAAGGGGGGAGCTCCACTCCCTCCTACAAACAAGCAGTAGCCAGTCGAGGTAAGAAACCATTGGAGATGGCTAGAAGTATTTCAGGAGAAGGGAAAAGGAACATTGACGAGGTGCAGGACTTGACCAATTCAAGGGAGGACAACAGTTTAAAAGGAAATGAGGAAGAGGACAAAGAACAGGAAGCAAAAAATCAAAACGCAAAAGGGTCCATGTAAGCCTAAGGCTGACGTCACACCCAGAGTAGTTTTAAATGATCCTGCACTGCAGGCACACGGGGTTCGCATGCAGACCTATGCTATCATTTGTAAATTCATGGGATTATGTCCCACAGAGAAGGCACTGCAGCCGTGGATTAAATACCATTGGAAATCTAAAGGAGGCATAGACCTACATCTTGGATCAAAAGGTTTCTTCACGGTAGTCTTCACAAATATAGAGGACAAAGACAGGGTGTTTGAAGGAGGGCCCTACTTCTATGCAGTTGCAAGCCTTTATATGCGGCTTTCGATGATGAATTTCATACCAGAACACGAGACTTTCACTTCGGTCCCAGTCTGGGTAAGGCTCTATTCCCTACCTCTAGATCACTGGCAAACTGAATCTTTATCTGCAATAGGAAATAAACTAGGGCATTTTGTCAAAGCATCTGAGGCTACCAGAAGGGGAAAATACACTTCTTTCGCCCGAATATGTGTGGAGATGGATCTCTCTGGAGTTCTACTGGATGAGGTCATCTTGGAAGTTTTTGATGAAGAATGGGTGCAAACCATGGATTATGAACATTTTCCTTTTAGATGTCGAAGGTGCCATGAACATGGGCACCTATTTAGAGATTGCCCTCTTAGTAAAATAGAGACCAAAAGTAAAGCTACCACAGTGAAAGATACTGAAAGCTTTCACAAAATGGGGTATAGAGGAAAGGGGGTAAAAGGTGGCCCAAGAAAAATCAAACAGAGGGGCAACAGGTCAGTCCGAACAGGTTCCAAGTATTAGAAGAAGAGGAAGACGCAACAAAGGTAGATCAGGAAATGGAGGAAAGCCAATGAGAGAAAGATAAGGAAGAAAATATTGTGAAAACACAGGATACTTATAAATAGAAAGGGATTATGTTGAACAACAAGGAACTGGAAAGGGACCAAGAAATGACCCCAAGTGAGATGGAAACGGAGGATCATGAACAACAGGATATTCTTGATAGAGAACACCTAGGTCTAGAAGGTTTCTTGAAACAGGGGACCACCGGAGGGGTTGACTCATTACCTCAAGAAGAGTTTAATAGAGTGCAACAGTTGTTCCTATGGAGAACCTAGACTAACAAGCTGGAAGGACAAAGACACACAGAAAGGCAGGGCAACGAAGGGGTGAAAATTATAAAAACCACACCAGGACTAGCTCCTAGGAATCCAGGAAGCAAAAGGGGCAGGAGAAAACTAAATGAGTTATTGATGGAATGTGGAAAACTAATGATAGATTCAGGTAAGATGAAAGATCTAACCAACTACTCCTTTACAAATATTTTATAATGAAGCTAACATCTTGGAATATCAGAGGTCTAGGAAGTAAAAGGAAACAAAGGTTACTCAACAATAGAATGAAACAAGAAGCTCCGGACATGATATTTATCCAGGAAACTAAATGTTCCATTCAAAAAATAAAGGAGATACACAGCATATGGCTCAATAAATATGAGTTTCTAGAAGTCAAAGCAGACAAAATTGCAGGAGGTATCCTTACTCTTTGGAACCCCCAAAAGGTTGGCATAATAGATGCTGAGGCATCTAGGAATTATTTATCAGTGGTTATTCAACCTGTGGGAGACAGGGAGATGTATTTAATTACAAATGTTTATGGGCCTCAAAGACCTGATGATAAACTCAGGCTTTTAAATTCTCTTGGGGAACTAAGAGATAGACACGCAGAAATACCATGGATAATGGGAGGGGACTTTAACATGATCAAATCCCTTATGGAGAAAAAAGGTGGGACCAGAACATTAAGCAAAGACTCTATAGAATTTCAGATTTTTCTTGACAACATGAAGCTAGTTGACACAGATACGAGTAATGGCCTCTTTACATGGAACAATAAGAGAGGAGGAGAGTCTCAAGTAGCCTCAAAGCTAGACATATTCCTTATCTCAGAGGACCTCATGCTCATAGGCATGGATATGACAATGAGAATTCTCCCCTTTGGTGGCTCGGACCATTGGCCTGTCCAACTTGAGGTTCAGGGCAATGGCACCCCCAAGAACAGACCTTTTAGATTTGAGAATATCTGGCTCACCCACCCAGATTTTATCAGCAACATTGCTAAATGGTGGACAGAGGATCTGCAGATTCAGGGTATGAGAATGTTTCTACTACACAAACGATTGAAACATATCAAGCTTAGACTCAAAGATTGGAACAAGAATGAGTTTGGCAATATTTTTGAAGTGAAAAAAGTTGTCGAAGGTAAAATGTAGGAACTCAATCAAGCCTCATCATGGATGGCTTTGATAGGGCAAGGAACGATCAATACCAAGCTTCAGAAGGACTAGGAGAATCTATGTAAACAAGAGGAGATATTTTGGAGACAAAAATCAAGAGTTCAATGGCTTAAAGAAGGGGAGAGAAACACAAGGTTTTTCCACATATCCACTATGGAGAAGAGGTCACATAATAGGATCTCAACGATCAAGGACTCTGAAGGTCAATTACTCAATACCCATAAAGACATAGAAGTTGTGTTGGTTCAACACTTTCGAAGTATCGCAGAGGAGACCATCTTAGACAGAGCTCATTTTATCAGGGACTTCACGAAGCACATTCATAAATTAGTAACAAGGGAAGATAATTACAATCTCAATAGGTCGGTGAATGAAGATGAGGTTAGTGAGGTTATCAAAGAAATGCAGAAGGGAAAAGCGCCTGGCCCTGATGGTTTCAATGTCGATTTTTTTTAAGCTTGCTGGAACATTGTCAAGCAAGATATTCTGGATGTCGTGGAGGACTCCAGAATGAGTGGAACCATTTTGAAGGTGCTCAATACATCTTTCATCTCTCTGATCCCCAAACAGGACAATGCCCTGACTCCAGACAGATTTAGACCCATAGCCTTGTGCAATGTGGTGTATAAGATAATATCCAAAGTAATTGCCAATAGACTCAAACCCCTTCTCCCCACTCTAGTTTTTGTGGAGAAAACAGGTTATGTGGAGGGAAAACAAATTCTAAATAACATCATCCAAGCGCATGAGGTGGTGCATTCTTTGTTAAGTAATAAGAAGACGGGAATGATTATACAACTGGACCTAGCCAAGGCTTATGATAAGTTGAATTGGAACTACATCAGGAAGGTCCTTCTAGCCTTCGGATTTGACCACAACTGGGTCAGGTGGGTCATGGCACTAGTGACTTCTTCTAGTTTTTTAATTTTGGTTAATGGTTCTCCATCTAAAACTTTTAAACCTTCAAGAGGCCTCAGGCAGGGAGATCCTCTCTCCCCCTTTCTCTTTATCCTCGTGATGGAAGGACTTGGTCGATCTATCAAGCATGCTAAAGAAGTGGGTACTATCCAGGGTCTCAGACTCTCCGAGATTGGACAGGCTTTGACCCATCAGCAATTTGTAGATGATATTATGCTTCAGAGCATCCCCACAGTCAAAGAGGCGGTAGCATATAAACAAATCCTAAGTGACTTTGCCATGGCAGCTGGTACAGAGGTAAGCCTCTCCAAATATAAGATTTTCTTCTTTAATATTAATATTGCTATTCAGCGGAATATCTCTAGAATTCTGGGCTTTCAAAGAGATGTGCTACCTTCCAAATACTTGGGAGTTACACTAATTGACAAACCTCTACACAAGAGTATCTGGGAGCCAGTGATTAACAAGATGCAGGACAAGACCAGGAAATGGACCATTAGATCTTTGAACTTGGTAGGCTGATTGGTGCTTACAAGAGCCATCCTTCAATCAATCCCCACCTTCATGCTTTCAGTCCTTCCAGCTCCAAAAGGAGTCTTGCATCAATTTAGAATCATTCAAAGAGACTTTCTTTGGGATAAGGGGGAGGAGAAAAAGAAATGGGCCTTGGTAGCCTCGGATACTATTTGCAGACCTAAAAACCATGGAGGTCTTGGTCTGGATGGCCCGGAAGTGCTAAATAAAGTTTTAGGGGCTAAACTATGGTGGAGATGGGTTAAAGATCTAGAGGCACAGTGGGCTCGTATTTGGAAGGAGAAATACGCTAGTAATTGGCAAAACAATGACCTTATAAGGATGTCTGGCATCATAAAAGGCTCCTACATCTGGAATAAAGCGTGGGAAAATAGAAGCATAGTTCAAAAAATAGTTTCTGGGAAATCAGAGTGTGAGATCTAACTTTGTTTTGGGAGGATAAATGGCAACAAGAACCTATACTGCTAAGAGAGGACTTTGTGGAGCTCAAGAATGATACTGACACTAAAGGACTACTTAGGGTAAAAGATTTTTGGGATCAGACTAGCAGTGAAGGAAAATGGCGTACCTAGAAGAATATGGAGTACAGGGATGACTGCCCCTTGAAAGTAAAAGCCGATGCACTTCTAACAATGTTGGACCAAAGGAAAATACTGGTATTAGAGGATCATGACCAACTTAGATGGGGCAATAATAATGAAGGCACCTTTAATCTTAAGGAGGCAAAGTGCTTAGTCCTGGAGCTTGATTCTAATGAACCGGATAGGGTTTGATAGAACCTATGGAGACACCAAGGATGGATGAAAATCAAACTTTTCATGTGGCTGGTACATCATAATAAAATTCTTACTTGGGGGAACATTAGGAAGAGGGGTGTTCTGGGACCTTCTAGATGCCAGCTTTATGAGTCTCAAGAGGAAATGATGGAGCACCTACTCAACACTTGCATATTCACCTCCAATTTGTGGGATGCTTTTGCCTTCATTTTCAGAACGACAAATAGGGACAGAGGGAGCATCACCAATACCCTTAATAACTGGAGAGGAAATTTTTTTGATTATGAAATAATCAACAAAGTTTGGGCTTTAACTCCAAGCTTCATAATATGGAATGTATGGAAAGAAAGGAACAACAAAATCTTAAAACATAAAAAAAGTTCCTACCAGAGCATCAGGACTCAGATCTTAAGTCAAATCAAGGAGATGGTGGGAACTTTATTGCAAACTCACCCAAAAAATCCTCCTTCAAATGCTGATATGCAGATACTTCTTCAGTTGGGTATGCAAGGGCTTATTCCTCAGGGCATGGACGTGAGGGTCAATAAATTGGTCACTAAAAAAGACTTTTGGCATCCTCCCCCTCAAGGTTTTATGAAATTCAACATAGATGGAGCCTCAAAAGACAATCCAGGTACTGTTGGTTATGGTGGGGTGTTAAGGGATGAAAACGGATGCATCCATTTTATTTTTCACTGCCATCTGGGAAGAGCCACCAATAATATGGCATAGCTAATAGCACTAGAATAAAGTCTAGATATCCTTAAGTAGGACAATCTTAAGAACATCATCACTGAAGCGGACTCTGAGCTAATTATCAATTCGGTCAAGAGAATCTATTGTGGTTCAGCGCTGGAAAAGGTCTCAAGACACTGCAGGCTGCTTCAGGTCTTTCAAAGGATACAGTTCCACCTTCTGCCTTTGAGAACCATAAGCTTCGCTCATGTGCGAAGGACGACCAATAAATTGGTAGACATTCTTGCTAATAAAGGGGCTCTCTGCACCAAAAGCAATGTCAAGTTCAAATGGCAAGAGATGCCATAGGGCAATTTGAGGGAGAATTGTCTCATTCAGGTGGATGAGGATCATTCGCTCTATCGAAGCAGAGTAGGTCATCAGCTATAGAGACTGGGTCTAGCTGATATGGATCCAATATTAAGTGGTGTTTCAGAGCGGTTTTTGCAATAGGGATGCAGGTCTTTCCCAGCTTTCTCAGCCCAGGAAAGCACGATCATAGGGGTCTTAAGTGGAAGTTGCTTGGCAACCAGCGATTCTCGGAGGCTTGGACGACGAATATCAAGGGTGGTAAGACGAGTTCCTTCTTCCTGGGGATCAAGCAAATGAGGAGCAGAGGTGTTGTGAAGGACCACGGTCTCGACTTTCTCAGCTGACATGAAACCCTCGAAATTACTACCTGTGGTGTTAATACCGACCGGGGGGGGGGGTTTATGGTATATCGCGCAACCTTAAAGCCGGGAGCAGTTTTTCTTAGTTGAGAGCGATTCCACTCACCACTCTACACGTGGCCAAGGCAGGAGAGAGAATACCTCCCTCATCTGGTGGTAATTCTCTGGGCTTTTTGATCATGTGATATGATCATCCACCATTGGATCGGGCAAGGATAATCGACGGCTATGATATGGCATGCTTGTTGGTGGGTCTAGACGAGGCATTACTACCCATAGTGTCAATACTGGCCGTGGGGTGGTTTACGTTATATCACGTGCCCGTAAAGCCGGGAGCGATTTTTTTGAGTTAAGAGCGATTCCACTCACCACTCTATACGTGGCCAAGGTTGGAGAGAGAATACCGCCCATAATTCTCTGAGCTTTTTGTCCATGCGATATGATCCTCCACCGTTGGATCGGGCGAGGATAATCAACGACTATGATATGACGTGCATGTTGGTGGGTCCGAGAGGGCTACTTATCTTTTGCTTTTATTCTCTCTGTTGTATGGGTCTTTGATTACTTCAACCTTTGGGTTAGGGAGTAAAACCTTAGGCTAAATGGTTCAACCTCTGGTTGTTTGTATTATATGTAATCTCCTCCTTTTGGTTAGTTGAAATAGAAGGCACGACTCTTGCATTAGCAAAAAAAAGAAAAAGAAACATTAATTAATCCATTCATGACTCATGATAAATAGTTGAAGACTTAGTTTATATGCCATAATAAAACTATAACAAATAGCTTCTGAGGTAAATTGATTATAATAATTTTAAATTCAAGAGTTCACTACTATGGACCAATATTAAAATCAACTTTTACAAGCTAACACTATTGATTTTTTATTCATATTTCATAATAAACAAGGGCTACTTAGTTGCTAGTACCTATTATTTAGTTTAAATATAACTAAAATATAATAAAGATAAATATTTCATCACAAAAAAATTAAAAACTAATTAAATATTGTTGAATACCATTACAAAAAATTAAGAAATGTGATTAACTAATATTGTTTATATTAACATATATACACTTTAATATATACATTTGTTTGTTTTATAAATATTTATGTATTTTATTTTTTGTTAGTTATACATTTTTATAATTAAATTTATTAAAAATATATTTTTAAATATAATAATAAGTATTCTTAAATTGAAAATATGAGAATAAATTATAATTCATGAAAATGGAAATAATAAAAATAAAAATAAAACAAAAATTTAGTAACAATAGAAATAGAAATTATTAAAAAACTCATAATAAAATTTCAATCAATCACAATTTAAATAACCAATGATAAATTTTTAATATTAAATTATGAATAAATGACAAAAACAAATAGATTAAAAACAAACTAATACACCCAAAAACAAAAATTAACATACCTATCCATACCTATCCTATCCATAAATATTATAATTTTTTATACCTACTAAATATTATAATCATTAATTAATCGATTCATAATCGGAATCACTTAGATATTCCATGATACATAATTGAAGACTTCATTTATATGCCATAATAAATAGTTCATGAGGTAGATTGATTAGAACAACTCTAGATTCAAGAGCTCACGAGTATGGACCAATATTAGAATTGACTTCTACACTACTGATTTTTCATTCATATTCTATTATAAATAATTCTTTTAAAAAGCTCGTGAGTATTGACTAACATTAGATTTGTGTTCTAGAGCCCACCAATATTCTCGACACGAGTATGGACCAAATTTGTTTCTTAGTTGTTTTATGAGTTTGGTCATTGTGAACCAAATTTTTATCTATTATCTACAAACCATAATGTATATATTGTCTCAATATAATATATTGTTTTTCTTTTGGAGTATAGACCAAATTTGTTTCTTAGTTGTTTTATGAGTTTGGTCATTGTGAACCAAATTTTTATCTATTATCTACAAACCATAATGTATATATTGTCTCAATATAATATATTGTTTTTCTTTTTGAGTATAGACCAATATTAAAATTGACTTCTACATCATTGATTTTTCATTCATATTTTATTATAAATAATTCTTTTAAAAAGCTCGTGAGTATTGACTAACATTAGATTTGTGTTCTAAAGCCCACCAATATTCTCGGCACAAATATGAACCAAATATGTTTCTTAGCTGTTTTATGAGTTTGGTGATTATTGATATAGGAACCAAATTTTTTATCTATTATCTACACACCATAATATATATATTGCCTCAATATAATATATTGCTTTTCTTTTTGAGTATAAACCAATATTTCACTGATTTTTCATTCATATTCTATTATAAATAATTCTTAAAAAGCTCGTGAGTATTGACTAACATTAGATTTGTGTTCTAGAGCCCACCAATGCTCTTGGCAACTAATAGCTTCTATGGCTGGTTAGTTGAAGTTTTAATGCATCCATGATTGTGAGCAACTAATAATATTTTAATGTTATTTTTGTTGGTTAGTCGAAGTTTCAATGCATTAGGTAATATGCCAATATCATTGGTTATTTGTTAAAAGTGATCACCCTACCTTCGAGTGGGAAAAAGTGTATGTTGGTTTCAGTGGAAAGGAAATGTTAATATGAATGTAAATGGGTATGTTGTTTAAGGGCAAAAGGTTTTATGGTTCAGAGAATGTTGATTTCACTGCAAAATGAAATGTAAATGTAAATGGGTATGTTGTTTAAGGATAAAAGGTTTCAAGGTTGAGGAGTTTTTTATATATTAATATTGAAAAAAGTATTTTAATAAATTAATTATTGAATATGATAAAGATGTTGTAATGTAATGTTTAAATTTTAATTAAGTTAAATTACTTTAAAATTAAAAAAAAAAAAAAAAAAAAAAAAAAAAAAAAAAAATTAATGTAATGTAATGTAAATTTTTTTAATTTAGTAAAAAATAATAAAAAATAATTTTATAAAATTAAAATAATAATAAAATAAAAATGACCCATGGTATTAACATATGTTATTGAAACTCATAGTTTTGACCCATGTTACTAAAATAATAATAAAAATAAAAAAGACCCATGGTATTGAGAACTCATAGTTTTGACCCATGGTATTAATGTGGAATATAGTCTATTTAAAGCGGGGAATTAAACCAACCTAGATCCATCTTAACTCTGGATCTACCAAGCTCGATCCCTCTCAGCACTCGGTAGAGTTGGAGTTAAGATGGATATATAAATGATGGGTTGAAAATTGGTAGTTGAGGGAGCAATTAACGAGACCTCTCTTCTACTTGAGAAAAATCAAATTTGCACATGCAAAAATATTATTATTTTTACTAGTTGGGTCAATATGAAAAGTACAAGTTGGCCTAGAGAGAGAACTTGACCCTCCAAGTCACCATATAAATACAAGTTCATTAAACTCATTTGGAGGTCTCATCCACACATCACACCTTCCTCAAGAAGTCCGTACATCTCTAATATATTGCAAGTTGACCTCACACATGTAAAGGAGAGAAAAGTCTTTTATTTTGACCAAAATTGACCTTTTGTTTTGGGACTGTTTTAAACAAACTTGGCTTGGATTTGACTTCGACTAATTTGACTTGGTTTGACCGCATTCTTTGATTGTCTTGGAGGTCGAGCTAAAGGATAGATTTACTGAGAATTTATGGGCACTTTGATTGGTTTGGCCGCAAGTCTAAAACTAGGGTTTGACCATAGGTTGACTTTGTGAATTTACCGAAATTAATGGCAGATTTGTGGACTATTTTGACTCGGTTTTACTAAACAAGAGAGGCTAAATTTATTTTTGTTTTGATTGAACTTTTCTAGGAAAGTTGATTGTTCACTTTGACTGATTATGACTGTCATTTATTGTTGTTGATTGTACATTTACAATGCCGAAAATTGCATAATGGTTCTTTGACCAAATTTGACCTTATGTCTCACCATTGATTTGTTATTGGATCATTGACTTAGATAGTCAAGGCTTTGACCTTTGACTTGTTGATGGGTGTGCTATTTGTTGAATAATTGATTATCTAATAGAAGAAGAATCTGGTTGGGTTTTCCCCTTTGTGGGGTTTTTCCCTAGTATTCGACCTAAATATTTGTGTCTCATTGATCTTAGTTGTCTTCTATTGTGCATATTATTTATTGTTCTATCCATAATTGCTTACTGTTATTGGGTGATTGAAAATAAATTGGAAAAGTGATTGCTACTGAAAGAATAAATTGTTTAAGTAATTGTTACAACATAGAACATTTTCAAAATTAATGTGGTATCAACGCTGAGGTGAAGACAAGCCCAAGGAGACTAGAGCAATCACCCATTGAAGATATCTTATCTGCTGCTAAAGGTCATTTGACTAAGTCAAGATATCTACCTCATACTTCAAGATTGAGAAGAAGCTGAATGACTCCTCCAACTTTGATGCTTGGAGGGCTAGGTTAGATTTGACTTTGGAAGAGTATGATGTTATGGAATATGTTGAAGGCAAGGTAGCTGAGCCACCAGAAAATGCAAATGTGGTTGTCAAGTCCAAGTACAAGAAAGGTGAGATAAAAGCTAAGAAAATCATTATCGACTCTTTGAAGGATCATTTAATTACATATGTGTCAAAGATCAAGAATCCCAAACAAATGTATGATAATTTTATTGGAATGGATGAGGTTAGCAATTTGAATCATATCATCAATTTGAAGAATCAACTCAAAGACATCAAGATGAACAAGGCTTACACTATTCAAGCATACTTCATGAATATATCACAGGTTAAGGATCAACTTTTGTCTATTGGTGAAATTGTACTTCATAGAGAGTTGGTGTTGGTCACACTTGAAGGCCTCCCTATGCACTGGGAAACATTCATCACAACCATTAGCAACAATGACAAGCTACCCACATTTGATGACCTCTTAGGCAAGTGCACTCAAAAGGAGTCTACGATGATCTCTAAAGGAATAATTTGAAAGCATGAAGAAGAAGAACCCACAACCTTTTC
The DNA here is from genome assembly GCA_000404065.3 of Pinus taeda. Classification (NCBI taxonomy): domain Eukaryota; kingdom Viridiplantae; phylum Streptophyta; class Pinopsida; order Pinales; family Pinaceae; genus Pinus; species Pinus taeda. Next base: position 203,236 of record APFE031431734.1, read on the forward strand.
TGCCCTATCCAAGAAGAGGAAAGAAATAGGAGGACCATATAATTCAAGAATTCTTGCTCCAACATCCAAGAAATCCAATAGAAGATTTAGAAGGGACATATCAAAAGTTCAATGCTACAATTGCCACAAGCATGGTCATTATACCCGATATTGTTTGGAAAATAGAAGTGCTCCAAGATCCAACAACAACAATCGTGGCAACAATATTGGATCTAACAATAAAGCAAGAGGAGAAGCTCTTTTTTCCCATGAATAAAGTCATCATCCTCAAAAGAGATCAAGGAATTTAAGGTATGATAATAATGCAACTGAAACTCAACTCGAATACTTTCTTATTTAATTTCTTTTGAGTTCCTCTCCTCTAGATTCTTTTGATAATTGGTTAGTAGATAATGGGGCTTCTAAGTTGAAGAATCTAGGGCAAAGTAGCGTAGTGTGATTATTCATTACTTGATAACAATTTGTGGAGTATTTTTACTTTTCCTTATTAGCTTATCCTTATTCTTCTTCTTCTTCTTATTAGTGCATATGTGTGTACTTCATCAAACTGCTACCAAAACATAGAAACAATAAAACAAGATGCTGGCTCTCGGCCAGGGCCAAAACCTCTCTTCTCTTAAGAGGAAACCCTTTAGTGAATTTCTCTTATTGAAGTTGTTATCACTGGGCTGGAACAGGTTTGGTTGTGTCAACCCTCAACCTAGTGTAAATATTTCAAACCAACTTTTGATTGGAAGTTAGCCCTTCCAATGTGAGAGGGCTCTCTCAATATACTTAAAAATTTGGCTATGATAAGCTCAAAAATATAGATGGCTAACTCTGGGCTTCGTGTGATTTTGCAGGTGAAAGAGTGTGAGGGTAGCCACCATTGGGCATGGAGTCAATTAAAGAAAATAAAAAGCAAACAACATTGTTTTGTGGAAGTTGAGGCATTTTTTGGTTTACTAATGTGAATATGAACATCTATAGTAATCGCAGCAAATTGAAGGAAGTTAGAGAAATATAACATTGAATTCCAAGTAATCAAATAAGCTATGAAAAATTGATAACAACATAGAAGCATGATAGGATGGAACTGAAACCAAAAATCAATCTCAAGTTTAAAAAAAAAAAAAGTATTACTGCAAACTGTATTTTTAATAACTGAAAAGTATACAAAAGTGGTGTTCTCACGTCATCGATCCCCCCATTTTCAAAGTAAAGAAACCACCCATATATAGAGTGAGATCTGCTTTACAAAATCTGCCACCTGGGCTAGATTCAATCAACAGCTAAGAGATCTAATCCTATTTGATTAATAAAACATTGAGCCTTCATAGGGATTTTATGTTTTAATCGAGTTTGAATACAAATGGGAATCACCTAAACAAAATCTATCTAACATTTACAATTATTTAGGAAAATAAAATTGTTTGTAGTGTGGCACTATAGTTATGGAAACTTAGAACATCTGGCCCTTTCGAATCCTGTTGTGTTGTTTCTGGGTAAAACATGTTGAATGTGTCTTGTTGTCCTCTGTGTCTCGCTTCCCTCTTTTCTTTGCACTCTGTTAGATGATCGTGTTACTAGATATACATCGAAAAACACCCTCGTTGCCCCACTGGGCGAAAGCGAAATGGATAGTTTAATGTTCATTGATCTAGGCTGATTCAATATGGGCCGTTGATCCGGGCTGATTCAATTTGGGTCGTTGATCCAAGCCTGTTGGTATCACAATCGTAATACAGGGTAGGGTTTTTTAACATATTCCATAATGTTTTGCCAATGATCTGGACCTGAAACTGTAACAAACTGCAATATATAAAATATCACATCCATCACAATCGCAAGTCGGAAGGGGCTTCGGCAGACGAGGAAATTGTGACTTGGGTGATCCTCGATTGTGATATCGCAATCGGTGGGGAGAGAACTATGCAATCGATGGGCGGGACAAAAAATTACGATATCCCAATCAACAGGATGAACTTGCGATATCGACGGAGGAGAGATGACGGGACTTATGCAATATCGCAATCAGCAAGGGGAGACAAAACTTTGCGATATCGGCGAAGGAGTGGTAACGAGACTTTTTGCGATATTGCAAGTGGAGGAGGGACACAGGGATATATGGTTTCGCAAAAGGGAAGGGGCCAATAGCGATATGGTTTGCGGGTCCCATCCCTTCAAAAAGAACTGCGACTAGAGTTAAAAAATGAATGCGGCTAGAGTTTAAATACGGGTTACAGCTAGAATTTAAAAACAAAGGATGAAATGGGATGAGTAAAAGAAATGGGTTTTAGAGAACTTCTCCAAAACAATTTAAAATTGACATGTTCTTCCTCCTTTAATCTCCAAATGTAAGCACAACAACCTCTTTCAGAAAAGCAGTAGATAGATGCAAAGAGTAGTGGTGAAAAACCTTATCTAAAATGATTAATAAAACTAAAAATTATTTCTAGGAGTTATCATGGATAACAATGGCTCCAATGGTGATGTTGTGCCCTTGTGGTGTAGCAAAGAACCAACAGAACAATTTTCTGACCATTGAGTTGATCCCAATTTGAAGACTACATTCAAAACCACTTCACCAAACTAAAAAGCAAACTACAAACTACAAAATGTTTCTTAAAACTGAAAGAAATGCTTGCCCAACAAGCTTATTTATGTACCAATAACCCTACTCTAACATCTAAAAATCCATCTACTTAATTCAAGCAATATGAAACCTCCAGTATAACCATTCAAAGAGTTGATCCAACACCTGGGCTCCTTGGCTATGCTTGAACAAAATCAATAGTGAATCATCTATTGGAAACTCAGAATAAAAACCAAATCCATCACCTGAACTTATAAATGAAAGAAACTTCCCCTTCATTGATGACTGGAATAGACTTACCAAACGATCTTGGTAATCATGAAAAATCACCTTTTCTTGATGAGTAACACCATGAGGAGTGAATTTATTGATAATTGATGACCTCTTTTTCCCTATGTCTTTAATTCCAAGAACATCATCAAATAAAAAGGCAACAATAGATTTGTCTTCCCTTTCATGTAAATCAACAAACCATCCATTCATCCTTGAACATCTTCAAACATGACATCCATATTGTGTGTATCAAAACTATTCCTTTGATTATCAAACAAATCAAATATAACCTTTGGTAGTTTTGCTTGAGGAATGTCATCTTGGGTCTGAACACTAACAACTCCTATACAACCAACTTTATGCATATCATCCATGTCATTTTGATGATCCTCAAATAGAATAGGTAAAACCTGTATATTCATCTCTTTATGTAACTTAGGTTTACCTAAAAGTAAACTTTCATGCACTATAATAGGACAACATCATTATGATTTTAAATGGAAAAAGGTTTTTGTCTAGGTAGACAATTTTCATCACATATTACCTCACTGTTCAGAATTTTCATGTATGTATTTTCAACAACCTGATCATGAGGAGTTTCTTCTTGACATAAAATCTCAAAAAAGGAATTGGATGAAAAACAATTTAAATGATTTGGCTCATACCTTTGACTGCATATAGATTGAAAACGGTGCAATTCTTGATGGATTTCATGTAATATGACTTGACTGTCAAATTGTTGATCCATTTCATCTTCAACTAAAGAAGAGACATCTACTTGTTGGAAAAAATCTTCATCATCATGACAACTAGCTTGAGAAGAAAATTCATAAAGTGCATCTAACATATCCTCATCATCCATACATTCTACATCATCAATACTTTTGAGATATTGAATGAAACCTTTCCAAAAATTACAACAATCTTGAAACAGTGGTGATGAAGGATGAGAATTCCCATTTTGTCCAAAAAATATATGGTGAAAATATTTAAGAGAGCACAACCTTCCTGATGGCAACCCTTCATACCATACTCTATATTTGTCTTCTAGAGTAGCCATAAACATCTTCACGAGAGAATCCTCAGGAAACTCAACACTCAATCTACATACATGTATGTCGAATTTAACCAAATGTAGACTAGCATCATCTTTATTTTCATCTTTAAATATGGGAAGATGGGTTGACCAATCAACACAAGGCATAATATTTGGAAAACCATAGATATGAGACCGATCCATTGGAGCATACCTGACATTTCTTATTTCGGTAGAACTCATCTTGGAAATTATTCAAGCTACTGATCTTCAAGCAATGGAGTCAGCATGAAGTTTCGATCTTTTGTATCTTTTGAAATTGGAGTCACCAGGGTAATATCACAACCTTCAGAAAACTCTGATTTCCTTTTACCCTCAGGAATCATAATGAAGAGACTCAAAGAAAATATGGTAAATGGAGCTTTTTAGCTCTCGATATACGCACCAAAATGTTATCACTGGGCTGGAATAGGTTGGGTTGTGTTAACCCTCAACCCAATGTAACTATTTCAAACCAAATTTTGATTGGAAGTTAGCCCTTCCAATCTGAGAGGGCTCTCTCAATATACTTAAAAATTTGGCTATGATAAGCTCAAAAATACAGATGGCTAACTCTAGGTTTCGTGTGATTTTGCAGGTGAAATAGTGCAAGGACAACCACCATTGGGCATGGAGTCAATTAAAGAAAATAAAAAACAAACAACACTGTTTTGTGGAAGTTGAGGAAATTTTTGGTTTACTAAAGTGAATATGGACATTTACATTAATCACAACAAATTGAAGGAAGTTGGAGCAATATAACATTGAATTCCAAGTAATCAAATAAGATATGAAAAACTGATAACAACATGGAAGCATGATAGGATGGAACTGAAACCAAAAATGAATCTCAGGTTAAAATAGAGTATTACTGCAAACTGTATTTTTATTAACTGAAAAGTATACAAAAGTGGTGTTCTCACATCATCGATTCCCCCATTTTCAAAGTCAAGAAACCACCCATATATAGAGTTAGATCTTTTTTACAAAATCTGCCACCTGGGCTAGATTCGATCAATAACTAAGAGATCTAATCCTATTTGATTAATAAAACATTGAGCCTTCATAGGGATTTTATGTTTTAACAGAGTTTGAATACAAATGGGAATCACCTAAACAAAATCTATCTGATAGTTAAAATTATATAGGAAAATAAAATTGTTTGTAGTGTGGCACTGTATTTGTGGAAACTTAGAACATCTGGCCCTTTTGAATCTTGTTTCGTTGTTTCTGGGTAAAGTGTGTTGAAAGTGTCTCGTTGTCCTCTATGTCTCACTCCCCTCTTTTCTTTGCATTCTGTTTGATGCTCGTGTTGTTGGATATACGCCGAAAAACACCCTCGTCGTCCCACTTAGTGGAAGCGAAATGGGTATTTTAATGTTCGTTGATCTGGGTTGATTCAATCTGGGTCGTTGATCCAGGTTGATTCTTTCTGGATCATTGATCCAGGCCTATTGGTATCGCAATCACAATATAGGGGACGGCTTTTTACCATATTCCATAATGTTTTTTTGTCGATCTGGACCCAAAACTATAAAAAACTACAATATATAAAAATCACATCCAACAATATTGCAAGGGGCTTCAGTGGAGGAGGAACTTATGACTTGAGCAATCCCCAATTGTGATATCGCAAATAGGTGGGGGAGGACTTATCGCAATTGGCGGGGAGAGAACTATCACAATCAGCAAGAGGGATGGAACTTACGATATTGCAATCAACAGGATGAACTTGCGATATCGACGGAGGAGAGATGATAGGACTTATGCGATATCGCAATCACCGAGGGGAGACAAAACTTTGTGATATCGGTGGAGGAGTGGTGACTAGACTTTATGCAATATCACAATTGGAAGGGAGGATTTGCGATATTTCAATCGCAAGTGGAGGAGGGACACATGCGGATATGGTTTCACAAAAGGGAAGGGGCTAATAGCGATATGGTTTGCAGGTCCCATCCCTTTAAAAAGAATTGTGACTAGAGTTAAAAAAGGGATGCAACTAGAGTTTAAATACGGGTTACAACTAAAGTTTAAAAAACAAAGGATGAAATGGGATGAGTGAAAGAAATGGGTTTTAGAGAACTTCACTAAAACAATTTAAAATTGACGTGTTCTTCCTCCTTTAATCTCCAAATGTAAGCACATCAACCTCTTTAGGAACGCAACAGATAGATGCAAAGAGTAGTGGTGAAAAACCTTATCTAAAATGATTATTCAAATTAAAAATTATTTCTAGGAGTTATCATGGATAACAAAAGATTCTTTTGATCGATGCTAAACCCTATGCCCTTGACAAAGATATCCTCCAAGCACAAGTCAAGTCTTCACTCCTTTCTGCACCATATACCCCGACACTTATTCTGGCACTTTATTTTTCAGCACTTCATCCTCCTACTTCCGACACTTCATTCTTCTTTCAACTTGTTAGTAAACTTGTTGTTCTTTCTCTAGAGAAGATTCCTTTGATGAGACCCTTTTCATATGAAGATTCCTTTCTTGTCTTCACCAATCAATGAACTTGTAAGTCTATAATGGGAGGGTTGTTATGACATCAGGGAGAGCTTCTTTACCTTCACACGTGTGGTTGTTTTCTCTATGGTGCATATCTCTTCCTTCTTCGCTTGTGAGAGCTCCTTCTATGCTCGAGTGAGGGTCCTTATAGGCCTTCTTAGATTTCCCAACCAATGATATTATGTGATTGTAAAGATAGTGCTTTTGTGATTGCAGGAAGAGGTTTGTTTCTCGCACGTGCGATTGTTTTCTACTCTAGAAAAAAATCCCTTCAATTTCGGTCTAGACTCTTCCTTGTACGTTGCAGTAGAGGCTCCTTTTCTTGTCCTTTGATCACCCTTCTTCTTCCTTGTTTTCTGCGTTGATTTCAGAGTTATGAATGCGTTATATTTGAGTGGAGTATGACCTTTATATATAGGTGTTTGCTCTTTCTTTTAGGCCGACTTGAGGCCGACTAGAGGACTGCTCATATGCTTCGAATTTCTTCTTTCAAGGATGTCTTAGCTTGGAGGATGCTTATGACTTTGCTTGGAGGTATTCTCTCGACCATAATACATATACATACAAGGTATAACATGCCCTTAAGGTCTTCAACTTATTATTTTGACTATTTAACTCACCTATAACACTTGAAATAGTGCTAGACCTATTTCAATGAGCAAGAAACTCATTGACATATATTATAAAAATAATATTTCTTTTCTTGAATACATACAAATATCAAAAGTACATTTATTAAGACTGAACCTAGTTCCATTTCCTTCAACATTCTAGAGACTTCACTAGTTATTGTGAGGTCCTCTCAAACTTACTTGAGAGGGAGTCCAATTTGAAGATTATTCTTGGAGGTAATGCTACATATCATGTTAAAGGGACTGAGTTTGTTTCTTTTCATTTGTTTTCTTTTCAAATAACACATCTACAAGATGTTTTGTATGTGTCGGGATTGAAAAAGAATCTTGTATATATACCTACCTTGGAGGACAAAGGAATGAAAGTTGCTTTCATAAATGGAAAGGTCCTTTATTGACCTAGGAAGTCTATCTTGAAGGATTCCTTCACTCCGAGGTTAAGAATTGGAGGCATTTACAAAGTCAATGGAAGACCAATCCAAGCATTGGATCATGATAATAATCATCAATTTGAGTTGTGGCATCGCAAATTCACTCACCTTCACTACAAAGATTTTCCTAATGTAAGAAAGATGGTTTATGGGATGCCTGAGGTACGACTAGATCATGATGGATTTTGTCAAGGATGTGCAAGTGGAAAACATGTGAAGGGACCTTTTCCTTCTAGTAGCAGTAGGACTGATGGAATACTTAAATTTATACATTATGATCTTTGTGGACCCATGCTAGTGACCTCTTTGGATGGCTATTTGTATTATATAATCTTTGTGGATGACTTTTCTTGCAAGACATGGATTTTATTCTTATATAAAAAGGACCAAGCATTTGACATGTTCAGGGACTTCAAGGTACTGGTGGAAAATCAAATAATAAAGAAGATCAAAATTTTGAGTGCTTAAAATGGATTAGAATTCACTTCAAATGAATTCATTGACTTTTGCAAGGAAGATAGAATTAAAAAGGAGGCCATCGTACCTTATAACCCCGAAAAAAATGGTGTAGTTGAAAGGAAGAACATGGTTATCATGGAAGCATCCAAAGATACGTTGCATGATCAAAAGTTGCCAATGTTTCTATGGGGATAAGTTGCTAACGATGTTGTCTATGTTTAAAATATAACTCCTCATTGGGTCTTACATGACAAGATTCCAGAAGAAGCCTTCACGAGTATGAAGCCCAAGGTTGAACACTTGAGGATGTTTGGCACCCCCATTTACTTTCATGTGCCTAAGGAGAAGAGGACCAAGTTGTAAGCTTAAGGAAAGAAAGGTACTTTTGTTGTTTATTGTGAAAATTCTAAAGCTTATAGAATATATGTACATGGTCAAAGGAAAATAAAGTTTAGCAAGGATGTGACATTTTATGAAGATGTTACTTTTGGGGAAGCGATGGAAACTTCTCCCCTTGCCAATGTTGAAAGAAAGGATGATGCCATGGATGTACAAGAAAAGCCTATGCCTGAGGCTGAGGCTAATTTTGTTGATGATCTTATGGCATCCATGGATCCTTTAGATCCCCCTTTGTGTGATCCTCCTTCTAGAAAGAGATAATTATGGCTTTGTGACACTTTGCATGATGTTGAGAGACATTTTTCCCTGAGAGGAACCTTAAGAGAAAGCAAGAAGCCATGTAGATACTAGGGATATGTTATAAATATGAGCAACATTATCTAGACTTAACCATTCACTTTTGAAGAAGCTGTAAAATAACAAGTTTGGAAGGATACCATGGCTGAAGAATATGAGTCCATCATGAAGAATGATGTATGGGAAGTGGTTCTGAGACTGAAAGGTAAATCTGTTGTAACTTCAAAGTGGATCTACAAAATTAAGCATGGTTCTGATGGAAGTGTTGAAAAATAAAAGGTGAGGTTCATAGCTAGAGGTTTCTCCCAAAGAGAGGGAGAGGAATATGAAGAGATTTTTCCACCAGTTGTCTGATATACTATCATCCTTATATCATTTCTCTTGTTGCTGGCCAAGGATGGAAACTTCATTAGATGGATGTGAAGACGGCATTTCTACATGGCATTCTCAAGGAAGAGGTATAATTGGAGCAACCACAGAGCTTTTAGGAGAATGACAGGAAGACTTACGTGTGCAGGTTGAAGAAAGATGTTTATGGATTGAAGCAAGCACCTAGGACTTAGTATGCCCGCCTTGATAGCTATCTAATGAAGCTTGGCTTTACGATAAGAAATGTTGATCTAAACCTCTACTAAAAAGTTGACCAAAGTATGCCTTTGATTCTCGTATGATATGTTGTTGATTTATTATTGACAGGTGGAGAGCCTCTTATTATCCATTCTAAGAGGGAGTTTAGTCTCTGATTTTGAGATGAAGTCCATTGGTTTGATGCACTACTTCCCGAGCTTAGAGGTGTTGCAAAAACTTACTGAGATTTTCCTTTCTCAAGAAAAATATGTTGTCAAGTTGTTGGAAAGATTTTTGGTGGTGGACTACAAATCTATGGCCACTTTGATGGAAATAAACTTCAATAAACTTTGTGGTGAAGTTGTTGGACATGACTTGGCAAATCCTTCTGAGTATCGACAATTGATTGGGGCATTGATGTTCTTAGGGAACACTAAACCAGACATATGTTTTGTTTTCAACACTTTGAGCCAATTTATCATGGAGCCATTACATGCACATTGGGTTGTTGCTAAGCATGTGCTGGGATACCCGCATCAGACTATCAATCATAGATTAATATATATTTTTGGCGAGTTAATACTTCATGGATATATTGTTGGTGATTGGGTATCTGGCATTGTTGATAGGAAGAGCACATCTGGGTGTTGTTTTAGCTTGGGTTCTGCCATGATATATTGGATGAGAAGGAAACATAAGTTTGTTTCCCTTAGCACAGGTGACGCTGAGTACATTGTTTCTAGCATGAATACTTGTGAAGTAGTATGGTTGAGGAAGCTCTTTGCGAGGGTATTGGATATGAGTGTGATATACTATAGGTCCAAGCACATTGAGATTAGATATCGCTATATCCGGGATATGGTGTAGAGAGGAGTAGTAAGGCTCCAACACATCTCGACTGATGAGCATATAGATGACATTCTTACCAAGCCTTTTAAACTGAAAGGGAAGTTCTTTGTCTTTAGAGTGTAGCTTGGACTAGTGGATATGACCCTTCTGGGAAGGGATCACGGCTAATCGAGAACATTGAGCTATGCTCTTCCCCCTGTTAGCAACCTGTAAATGAACCTCTAGGCTGAGAAAAGGTTTACAGGGGTAACCACAAACCTCTTTGGGCTAGAAACTGTTCTTTTCTAACCGGAGGGGGCTCCCTCACTATAAAAACTCTGAAGGTAAATAACACTTAAGCTCAGGGATTGCAGAGACCAGATCTGAAAAGAAACCTAAGATTCAATGCGAGTTATTGGTGGATTTAGGAAAAGAGCCGCTGAGGCATAAAAACAAAGCCACGGTTCAAATTTCTAAACTAAAACACTAGTGCTTACATAAGCCACCTATAGAAACAGAGGTAAGATAAGTACATATTTCAAAGTTGATATCGATTGTAGTATAATGAAGAAATTGGAAAAACACATAACAATATTTAATCAAATGCAACAGAGCACATCATGAATTTTGCTACATACTTTCATGACCAAATATTGAGAAGAACAACAATGATGGAGCACCTAACTAAGGATGAATTCCATCATAATATAAAAATCAACAGTCAACCAGAGCATCAAGATATGAATTCTAGAGAATTACTTTAGAAATATACTTTAAAAGCGAGACTATAATAAGATATTCAAATTAACAATTGCATGAAAAAAAACACAGTGACTTGAAAGACATACTACATGAATCTCTGAACCACAGTGACAAAAACTTGCATTGATATTTTTATTCAAAAAAACATAATCACATACACACAGGGCCTCTTTTGATTTTCCAACCACTAAATTTTGACCTTTTGCAAGTTTCTAAAACTTCTCAAAGCAAGAGCTGCAATGGAGTGGGAATGAGCACATATTCAAAAATAAATTTGAAATTAATGCCTCCATATGCCTTATTTTCATGTCACGAGGATGAATGATTGAGTGGAGGAAAAGTGAAATGACATGAGGATAACTTCCAATGATGATTAATAATGAGAAGTAAAGACCACTAACCAGACCCATAGCAATTCTAATTAACATGAATCTGACTAACATGACTTTGACTAATGATGGATGAACCCCATGAAATAACCCTTGAACCCTTAATGATTTCCTTGTCCCTCCATGATTACACATTTGGAAATTATGACTTTATAACCTTCTCATGGATTCTAGACTTCAGACTTTTACAAAATTCAACTTTAGTTTCAAAAACCCCTTTATGACACAAACTTTTAAAATGGGAGATGACAGGTTATGACACCCACGAACCCTTTCACATAGAAACCTTTAGATTATGACACCTTGTGATTCATAAGATAAAATTTACAAACAAACCTAAAAAATGGAATAGTAAGATAAGAAAACACCATGATTCCTAGACTATAGGACCTTAACACCCCCCAGTCTTTTGACTTCCATTAATTGGGTGGGGGGGGAATGGATCCTAGGATCTCTTGGGCTTGAGGGTGCTTTTTGAGAGTTATGGATAATAATATCTATCTAATCCTTACTAGGAATGGTAAGTGGTATCTCCCCTATTGTCAAAGTAGGATGTGTCTAATCCTTACCAAAAAATGGTAAGTGGTATCTTCCTTATTGTCAAAGTAGGATGTGTATGATCCTTACCAAAAAATGGTAAGTGGTATCTCCCCTACTGTTGAGTATACCCCAATATGAATTCTACCCACAAGCGAGGCTTGTTGGGATTGCCACCCATCTAGCCAATGAGTGAGGAGACTTGGGATGTGTCTGATCCTTACCACTTATGGTAAAGGGTATCACCCCTAAGTTATTGGATGTAGGTGTTCTACCACTTGATTCTTGAGGATCAAGGTGAGAAGATCAATGAACAATAGGATGTGTTTGATCCTTACCTCTGATGGTAAGTGGTATCCCCCCTATTGTCATTGGATATAGGGCTAGAGATTGATCTCCCCTATGATGATTCTTATTTTTTAGATCGAGATATCATTGTTCAGTTATGATGGCCCGAGATGAGCAAAGACAAGATGAGATATGATTTGATGTAGCAATGATGAGACATGTACATCTGGGATGAGACTTATGATGCATATGGAAATTCCTCCCTAGCTGAGAGGGAGTGTTGAAAATTTGCAGTTGAGGGAGCAATTTCTCCATTGGGGAAGCCCAACAAACCCTAAAGAGACCCTTCTTCTAATCGAGAAAAATCAATTTTTCACATGGAAAAATATTATTATTTTTTCTAGTTGGTGTCAACATGAAAAGTACAAGTTAGCCTAGAGAGAGAAATTGACCCTTTAAGTCACCATATATATACAAGTTCGTTGACCTCATTTGGAAACCTCATCAATACATCACATCTTCCTAAAGAAGTTTGTACATCTATGAAATATTATAGGTTTACCTCACATGTTCAAAGGAGAGAGAAGTCATATATTTTGACTGGTGTTGACTTTATGTTTTGGGAATGTTTTAAACAACCATGACTTGGATTTGACTTGGTTTGACCACATTTTTTGACTTGGAATATTTTGACTTGGTTTGACCACATTCTTTGACTATCTTGGAGGTTGAGCTAAAGGAGACTTTGACCGAGAACTTCTAGGTACCTTGACTAGTTTGATGTAGGTTGACTTTGCAAATTGACTGAAATTAATGGCAGATTTGTGGACTGTTTTGACTGGGTTTTACTAAACAAGAGAGGTTGAATCTATTATTTCTTTGATTGAAATTTTATAGGCAAGTCGAATTTGATTTTACAGTGCCAAAAATTGCAGATTGGTACTTTGACCAAATTCGACCTTATGTCTCATCATTGATTTGTTTTTGGATTGTTGACTTGGATAGTCAAGGCTTTGACCTTTGACTTATTGATGGATGTACTATGTGTTGAACAATTGATTATCTAATAGAAGCAGGATCTGGTTTGGTTTCCCCCCTTGTGGGGTTTTCCCCTGGTCTTTGACCTAAATCTATGTGTCTCATTGGTCTTGGTTGTCTTCTATTTTGCATAGTGTTTAGTGTTTTTATCTACAATTGCTTATTGTTATTGGGTGATTGAAAATAAATTGGAAAAGTGATTGCCATTGAAAGAAGAAATTGTTTAAGTGATTGTTACAACATAGAACATTGTCAAAATTAACATAATGAAGGGGTGGTTATATATATATTCGTTATAATAATAGTAATAATAATAATAAGTTAGTTTAAGGTTATAATTAAAGTAGATATATAAAGAATAGTCTCAATTTACGTTCGTGTTTTCTCCTGGGTATGTTTTATAGTCAATTTTCCCAAAAGTTAGCAAGGATTTGTTGGAATTGTATGTTTGAGTTGAGCAGTCTGAATAATTTGAGTGCCCCAAGGTTATTTTGGTTTGTTGAATCCATTGATGCATTCAAAAATGCAATTTAAATAATGAAAAATTACAATCTCACTAAGAATTCTATCTTTAGATTCCAATGAAAAAGGAAAAAACATAGAATAATTAGACTATGTTGACACCAAATTAGTGTATGAGAACCCCTTGCTCGAGGGACAAGGGACACACCTTACAATCTCACTAAGAATTTTATCATTGGATTCTAGCGAAAAAGGAAAAAACACAGAATAATTAGACTACATCGACATCAAATTGGTGTATGAAAGTCCCTTGATTAAGGGACAAGGGACCCACCTCCATGCATTCATTTGACTACTAAAGTTTATGCATGTGTACATACTCTACGCCCCTTTGGATTTGAACTTGAGACCTCTTATAAGGAAACACATGTTCTTAACAACAAGGCCCGCTCAAGTTGTATATATGATATTCATGCCTTACAATGTGCTTAGACGAATTCTACATCATGCACGTTCATTGACCTTATAAATGATGTTAAAGAAGAAATCTAAACATTATATGATTCAGAATTTTTCTAGAGATTCACCAAAATCTAGCTATATAATTTTTAGTCAAATTGCATTTTTCATTACTAAAATTGCATTTTGAATGCATAAATCGATTCACTGCCCTAAAAAATCCACACTATACCTGGATTGTGCAATCTTAATAATTAATATATACAATTCCAACACCTTCTTTTTAGGCATATTGTAGGCAAAAAATGGTCAGAAAAATGTAGCCATAAAAGGACCAAATATTAACATGTTTGGACTATGTCAATGTGAAATAGAGAGACATGTACCTTTGAAACATAACTTTTATTGAAATCTACCTGCCATTTTATTTGGCCTACTTTAAATTGAGTAAGCCCCATATTGAAGGAATGAGCAAACATTTTGTGAGAAGGAAGGAGTTTCTAAGAAAATCCACATACATAAGGATTATATTAGAGAAGTGAATACACTCGATAACATCTATGCTTAATTAAACCCGAGAAAAAAATATATAAATAACCTCATCAACATGTAGAACAAGAGAAATAGCATTAGCGGTGATGATACACTCGATAATGTCTATGCTTGATTAAACCTGAGCAAAAAATATATAAATAACCTCATCAACAAGTAGAACAAGAGAAATATCATTAACGGTGATGCCTCAACCATTATGTACCAGGGGCAACTTGTTAATACAAGGACAATGTCAATCAAGAAGAAATAATAGTATAGGCCCAATGATTTTTATGGTAGAGTGCAAGGAAATGGGTAAGAGTAAAGTAACACAACAAAGTAATGCCTTGAAAACTAATGCTATTGTTGTTAGATGCGAGAGGTGAGAAAACTCCATCTAAAGTGTGTCTTAGTGTGAAGGAGGAGAGAATATAGATGAACAAAAATATGTATCTTAATATCACCATGTTATTCTCCAAGAGATTTGACCCATGCCAGAGAACACATACTTGACAAGTAAAAACATGCAATTAAATTGTTTTAAGTGTCCTCATTCAAATCTTTTTACACAAAGAACTAAGGTGGCTTTGAGATTTTATGAATCCAACACATATTTTATCTACCTCCATAGTTCAAAACCAATTGCATTGTGAGCATTGTATAGCAACTCTCTCTCTCTCTCTCAATTATTTATAACAATAAATTAAAAAACCATACAAACGCAAATGTTAATATCAAAGTTAAAAGTGCATATCCTTCCCATGGCATTCTCTAAGAGATAGCATCATCGAAGTTGAAAATTTCTCATGATTATGGTTGAGCGCACTCAAAACCCATTTTTATACCATATGTGTGTATTTTTTGTATGTCTATTATGTTTGATAAGTCCTAGAAATGGTGAAGAGAAAATATGGATCATTCTAAAGCTACATACAACTTAGACAATCCCCATGATGGTTAAATCCACCTAGTTAAACAAGTCTTACAGAAAGTCTCATGGGGTGGAGAGGTGGAGGGAGGAAGAGACATGATGAGAAGGGGGACTTACAGTCTTTGGAAATCAAAATATCTAAGGGGTGATAATCCATCTTTGTCTTACAAATGCAAAAAGTTTGTATACCTATTATGTTTGATAAGTCCTAGAAAAGGTGAAGAGAAAATATGGATTATAAAGCTACAAATATATAGCTTAGGTAAGCCTCATGATTTCTAAATCCACCCATTTAAAGCAAGTTTTAGAGAAAGTCTCATGGGTGGATGAGAGGTTGAGGGAGGAAGATACATAATGAGAAGAGGGACCTACATGTCTTTGGAAATCAAATATCTAAAGGGGGGATAATCCATCTTTGTCTTACAAATGCAAAAAGATGTACTCAGAGAGTATGTCATGAGAAACATTAAATATATAATGAAAAATGAAATAAATTATACAATACAAGAAAACAAAAAATTGGTGTATAAGAACCCCTTGTTTGCAATAGAAGGGACCCCCCAAGTGCAATGATTTGACTACTTAGTTTATAGAGGTGTACAAACCCTTCCTCCCCCCCCCCTTTATTTTTGAACATACAACCTTCAAGAAGGAAACACATATTCTTAATTGTTGGGCCCACTTATGTTGTATACTTGACCTAAAACACATTTCAACTCAAATGTTTTCTTGGTCTGTCTTTATTTTTTAAAGTACTCAAAACCCATGGATTTTATGCATTGGTTCTCATGCTCGTTTCATTATTTAATGATTGTTGGTTTGACATATCAAATCTATGTTGTAAAAAGGTAGGTCAATACATACATTTGCAAAGTGTTCACATTTGCTGGTAGCATGTACCTGTCAAACTTGAAAATAATTGTCATTTTTAAATGACTTATCGCTATCATAGCAAGACATGAGGTGTCTCATTTTGTATGGGTATTTCAACCACATTGGAGTAAAACTCTCATGTATCATTTGATGGCCTAAAACTCCTACATAAATAAATTGATACAAATTTAATGGTATCTGGTACTTACATTAGCTATCTTACACATATATACCACTAAGATATATAATGTGTTTCTAACCACAATTACAATTCACAAAACTTATAACGATTTTAATATAATATTAATTAGTTCTAGAACATTGAATGTAGATATGTGGGAATACAAGGACTTGGAATGTAATACTGGATGCATCGATGTGAAAATGCAAGGATTTGAAATGCAAGGAAAGCTCCACTCTTTGCACTCCATATCAAATGTGGGAATGCGAGAACTCCAAATTAGTTGCATAGACACTAGAATGCAAGGAAGGCAACAAGACTCTTCACACTCCACAATTCATGTGTGGAATGCAAAAAAGCATAAATGTAAAAACCAAAAAATAAAACTCGAAAGCTAGACCCTGAACAATGCATTGGATCTGAAATGTGGTAATTTAGGCAAAATGGCAACCAAATTTAGAAGACAAGATGACTATCTGAACTATCCATCCCATATGAAAAAATGAAATAGAGTCATAAAGTAAGATCCACATTCTACAGGTCTGTTGTTAGGGAAACTAAACTAGATACAAAATTATAATTTTAAAATCATCCATTGAAAAAAAGTTATTAATGTTTATGAGTCTAGCTAAAAACTCGATAAGAAAGTCAAGGCATGGAAAATCATAGTCTAACTACAAACTAAAAACTTAAACAGGAAATTCAAGACAATAAACCTAAAGAGGACTATCATTTGGACTTATCGGAGTCGATGGCCTTGAACACTATCATATTAAATGTCTTCACTAATTTCTTTTATTTGGTTCGTATTTTATCATCATAAATCATAGACATTAAGGGGCACTTAAATTATCTTATTTTCAATGAGGGTATTTTTTTTCTTTCACAACTAATTTGAGGCAAGGATGGAGCGACTACCAATATTGGATGGAAGAAAAATTTTCCCACCAGTGGGATGCCATCACAAGGATTTTGTGAATCTCAGTCATGATTGGATGCCCCTTGGGATAGTTTAATTCCCCCAAAGGTGGTTTTCAATTTGTTGACGCGAGTTTTATGTACCCTAGTCAACAAGGGAGGAACAACCCAGACTAGAGCTCTTCAAACAGCCCTAGTTGTTTGGTGTGTTAGTCCTCATCGAGCTTATAGATTCCATTGGCCTTTTTGCCTTTTCCTCTTTCGAAGGAAAAGACAAGGGAATAATAACACTAACTAAACTATGGTTAATCTAAAACTAATCTAAGACTAATGTATAGTAGCTATTGTTAATATTCCTAAGACTATAAATTAAAAAATTAATTAAATACAATACATCAAAGGTTAAATTAATAACTCAAATGAAATAAAACAGTCAAGACATAGTAAAACAATTGAAAGAACAACACTCTCTATGTCCTTGTGCTATCCAATTCTGATTTATATATACTATTTAAAATTATGCATCAATGTTACTATACAACAATTTGATATAGAAAGATATGTTATGGAATGATGTAACAAAAACTAAAGTGAAATGTTATAATACAAACATACAAGAATATGATACACGAATCATCGCCAAAACAAATCGTAACTAGTATGGAATAAATGAAATCTAATTATCTGCAAAAACAAAAAGAGATATAATTAATTTTAATTTATGTATGAAATTATAAATTAAAATAAAAATAAAATAAAATAAACTAGTAATCCTTAACGCAAAAGAAAAGACTAACAATTGCTAAAATGCAAGTCTCTTTTCTTTTGAACAAATACAGATGAAATTGAATTTGTTCTCGGAATTAGCACTAAGAATCAATCCAAAAGAATCTAATAGATGCAACCTACTTTCTATTACTCGACTGAGATATAGAGAGTTACTGTAACAATTACATAGAAGGAATAATCATCCAATTATTATTTGTAGATCCAACCAACTAGCAAATAATCAAAATGAAAATATAAATTTAGGAACTGCTACAACATATTAATTCAATTTGTATGTAAAAACAACATATTCTCAATTCTAAATCTCTGGAATAAAACCACAAAAACCAAGAGCATATGTATATGCCCATATCAATTACCTACCTCAAGACACAAGTCACTAGAGGTGATATTGATTGTATAAGAATGTATACAGATTGAATCAATGTAAAGCAAAAAAGAAATGTAATAAATTTCTAACTATTTATGGAATAAAATCACACAAATAGTAACTTTTGTATGTTGTATTATGAGAAATGAAATTTCATAGAAGCCAATAGATGATAATATCAATGACTACGAACCAATAAAGAACACTATAAGTAGTTAACTAAATAAAATCAAGTCTCACAACTCAGAATGCAATTCAAAAATATTCCACGGTCACATATAGTTTAGAAAAACCTTTATTTTCTGCAAAAATTATCTCTATAATATTATAGGTAACCAATATTGTAGAAAATACAATGTTTTTATACAAGTCGAGAGACCTAATTGTATAAAAAAAAATTAATATCCCTAAAAAGTCTCTAATTATTCATTGCATAGATAATTCAAACTATTTTTATGGCCTTTTGGCTGAATTGTAAAAATAAAAAAAAAAATAAGACAAATCAATGATAGGGCATCCATGCAAAGCTCGCAATAGGTATAGGTCAAACGAGCGTGTCCTTCATAAGATCCAAAACCAACATTCAACCAATATGAAGGACCCGTTGCAACAAACAATTTAAAATTAATCATTGTATTGTCAATAAGATAAGGTTGTTACATGATCAAGGATTTTGTAGCAACTAATTTTTAATTTTAGTAAAATAAATAGAATCAACACATACCCCGAAAACTTTGACATTAACATCTTTTATTTATCAGGATCAGAGTCATCCATATAAGAACATATAACAACTTTGACCTTCGATGACCATGTATATCTTTATACTGTGGTTTATTTTCAACACTAGAAGATTTATATTCCCTGTTTTTTACCTAACTCGATAGGAAGCCATGAGTTGTTCATTTTCCTTCATTAACTAGTCTATACGACCACTAATACTTGGCACGATAAACAAAAATGGTTGATTCTAATATAGGTTCAATAGAGAGGGATCTGAATTAGAAGGACTATGAGGAGCGTTGTTGGTGTTTCTATCGACATCAGGCTCGAGTTTACCACGTTCTATAGAATATTTGACATGAGGTTTGGTTTTCTTAGTTGAAGGTTTAAGCAGAGTCTCCAAATCATCAAATGAATCCTTTACAGGAGCATTCATATGCCTATTTCACCAAGCTCAAGTAATTTTCCTTTAGAATTGTTTAATTTTATCTTTAGATTGAGAATTTAATTTTGCATGACTAATATTTTCCTCATGTGTAGGTTTCAAAGGCATAGGTTCACGCTGCAGACTAATCGGGGAGTATTTCTTTTCCTTTTTATTCCTAAATTCATGTTTCAACTCCATAAGATTAGCAATAGTTCCCTTGGCCATACTTCTCATTAAACAAACAAGGGTAGGTCTAAGGGTTTCACGTCTATTATTGTCTAAAAGACGTGGGTCTGGTTCATGAAACTATTCATCATAATCATTATGTGATGAATGATGAGATGGCGACTGAACAATATTATCCAAAGGAGGGTTAGCAGCAAAGAGACATGGATAATCGGAATCTTTAGGGAGTTCAGGTTTATCAAAACCATTTCGCTCAAGGAAACGATCCCAATCATCATCGACCTTCGCCAATTGGGGTCTAACCTAGATACAAAAAAAACTGTGATGAAAGTGTGACCTTTCAGAATTTTATTGTGTGACTGATATGTGTGGGTCATTTTAGTCAAGATTTTATATAAATAAAAGGGAAAGTTGAGCCTAAGGCCAATAAATGCCATTAACAATCTGATATGATAAATGAAATCCAAACTATATCGCCCTTCACATGTAACATATCGACGTAGTAAATAGACTAAATTTTGTCGTTTTGGTTTCAGAGAAGAAATAGGCATGCCTTTCACATGATAAGCACAATATTTACTAACAAGAAGTTTCTTCCATGGGATATCACGTACTTCACAGTTTTTGGACCATTTCTCTCCCTCGTTGGGGAGATGGGCAACCTCTACAATGAAGTTAACATCTACAACAAACTCCAGGTCACCTACTTGGGATGTCTTCGCATTAAATGTAGAAGCAAAAGTCATGGCAACTCCATTACTAAAACCCTGAATCAGTTGCAGTGTTGGGTATGTGTTATATTCTTCCACGAATGTCCCCATGCGTGGGGGGGTCATAGGGGGGGCCTAAACCCCCCCATTCATTGCGTCAGGCACGGAGAGGGGTCACAGGGGCTGAGCGCCCCTCTATGGGGTTCGGGGCATCTCCATGGGGAATTTTTGTTTTTGGACCCTATATTAGGTGGGAGGACCTACCTATGGTTTTATGTGTGGTTTTCATACATGGTTTTGGGCATGATTTTTTTTTGCCCTTAATATTTTGTAGATCTGATCAAGGGAACTATAGTTATGTTCTAATACAAGGTTTATGGACGCTTCAACATGTATATATATGTATTGTAACATTGAAATGAATATAATGAAAAATCAATCTGGTAGTCCCGATTTTTGGATCCAAGGGAAATCTCTGTGTATATCTATTTTATGTTTTATTCTCTCATCATTATTTTTTTTCTATTTTTAAAATTCGTATGTAGGTAATTTATATACAAGGTTAAAACCTACATTTGGTATCATAGTTGTTTTGGCTTCAAGGGGACACCTTTGTTGTTGAGGGGTTTTGCTCGAGCCTATGGTAGATCCTGTTCAGTGGGAGATCTGCGGGATTGATTATTTTAGTGAAAGAAGATGGCGAGTAGTGGAAAGATAGAGATCAAGAAATTTAATGGTCAGAGTTTTGAGTTGTGGAAACTCAAGTTGGAGACCTTTTGGTGGATAAGTATCAGTGGATCTTGGTAGTTTCGGGTACTAAACCAACAACAATGTCAGCTTAAGATTGAGCGCAGTTGGATCGGAAGGAAAAGAGCACAATACGGTTGTGTATATCAAATTCAGTATTGTTGAATGTATCAGGGGAAGATTCGACGAAGGCTTTATGGGACAAGTTATTTACTTTGTACCAATCTAAGTCTCTGGTGAATAAATTGTTCCTATGGAAAAATCTGTATAACCTGAGGATGAAGGATGGAGACTCGGTATAGAGCATTTGAACACCTTTAATAATGTGGTAAGCTAGTTGTTATTTGTTGATATAAAAATTTCAGATGAAGATAAGTGCACCAATTTGTTGTGTTCTCTACCAGATTTGTGGCATAGTCTGGTTGTTGCAATAGGTAGCAATGCAACTGCCTTGTAGTTTGATGAGATAGTCTGATCCTTGTTGTCGAAGGAGATGAGAAAAAAAAATATAGAGGGAAATAATGGTGATGCCTTGTCTATACGAGGACAATCCTAGAAAAAAAAAAAAAAAAAAAAAAATCTTCGAGTGGGAGACCTAAATCTAGAGGGATATCTAAATCTCCAGGAAAACCTGTAAATATGTGCTGGAAATGCGGAAAGGAAGGGCACTTCAAAAAGGATTGTAGATATAAAGCTCCTGAGAAAGGAAAGGGATCTGATGATGCTCCTTTTATAGAGGCAAAAAACACCTCAGATGAAGGTGGGGATGTGTACTTGGCTTCTTATTCAAGTACACGTGTAGATTATGAGGCATGGTTGAGTGACTCAGGTGCATGCTTTCACTTCACTCCTCACAGGAAGTGGTTCTGTGAGTATGATAAATATGATGGTGGTGATGTCTTCTTAAGGGATGATAGGAAGGCTAGAATCGTCTGTCGCAGAAAAATCAAGTTGAAGTTGCAAGGTGGAAGGATTAGAACACTTTTGGGTGTTTTGCATATTCTCGCATTGGCTAGAAATCTGATTTATGCAAGCAAGTTGGATGATGCAGGTGCAAAAATAGTGTTCGAGAAAGATACTGACAAGATGGTTTAAGGAGCACTGGTATTGATGTGGGGAGTTCGGATTGGAACCATGTAAAAGCTTCAGGGTAGCATTGTTATTAATGGTTGCAATAGTTCTGTGGGTCCTGAAAGTGGAGCAAAAAAACTAGTGGTCTCTAGAGAAAAGACCATGCTATGGCATCAAAGGCCTGGACATATTGGAGAGAAGGGCCTTCAAATACTTCAATGTAATGGTGTGGTAGAAGGTATGTCTAATTTCTCTCTGGATTTTGATTCTTGTGAAAGCTGTGTATATGGGAAGCAGAATTAGGTGAGTTTCCCCTCTGTGCTAAGAGGGCGAAATAGATATTAGAGCTTGTGCACAGTGATGTGTTTGGACTTGTGTCGGTTCCATCACTAGGTAAGTTTATATACTACATATCATTGATCGATGACTTCTCAAGGAATACATGAATATATTTCCTTGGAAAGAAATTTGAAGTCTTTGACAATTTAAATAATTTAAGGCTCTAGTGGAAAACCAGACAGAGAAGAAGATAAAGGTGATAAGGGAAGATAATGGTGGATAGTTTTGTAAGAAGGAATATGAAGAGTTCTGTAAGAAGTGTGGTATAGCACAGCAAAAGACTACTCCATACACACCTCAGCAAAATGGAGTTGCAGAAAGAATGAATAGGAATTCTGGGCAGAAGCAGTGGAGACTGCATGTTACCTGGTCAACAAATCACCTTCATCAGCGTTGGAGGATAAGACAACATAAGAGGTATGGAATAGTAAGAAACCCTCTCTTTCACATCTGAGGTTATTTGGATGTGATGCATATGTACATGTTCCAAAGGAGAAAATAACCCAGTTAGATAGTAAATATGAAAGGTGCATCTTTATTGGGTATACAGATGGTTTAAAGATTGTAAACTTTGGAACCCAGAAACAAGGAAGGTTGTGTACAACTGCGATGTGGTGTTTAGAGAGGTGAAAGATGTTATTAAAAATGAAGTCCTACCAAAGAAACCTGAGAAGATAGATTTTGAGCTAAAGGAGGAGGAATCAGACTCTACAACAGAAGAGGAATCAAAAGATGAAGAGCCACAAACTCTAGTTGTGAGAAGATTAGTTCGAGAAAGAAGGAAACTAGAAAGGTATAGTCCAGTTGTTTTTTGTTCAAATTTTAATTTATCTATTACCGATGATGATCCCAGAACTGTCAGGGAAGCAGTAGATTCAGAGGATGGCAAACTCTGGAAAGAGGCCATGGTTGATGAAATGACATCTTTGCACAAAACTGACACCTAGGATCTGTTGGAGTTGTCAGCTGGAAGAAAACCCATTGGCAAAAAATGGGTGTTTAAGAAGAATATGAATGCAGAAGGCAAGGTGGAGAAATACAAATCTTGGTTGGTGGCAAAAGGTTATTCTCAAGTGTTGGGAATTGATTTTGGTGATATTTTTCTCCTGTTGCCAAGATAGTTTCTATTAGATTACTTTTATCTGTTGCTGCTACTTTTAATTTTGAGGTACAACAGATGGATGTGAAGACAACATTTCTTCATGGGGGTTTGGAAGAAGATATCTACATGAAGCAACCTAAAGGCTTTGTGGTGAAGGGTAAGAAAGAACTAGTATTTAGGTTAAAAAAGTCTCTATATGGGTTAAAACAATCACTAAGGATGTGGAATAAAAATTTTGATACATATATATAGGGACTTGGCTTTACTTGAAGCAAAGCATATCATTATGTGAATTTAAAATCAATTGGTGATTGTGTTATTTATTTGGTCTTGTATGTGGATGATATGTTGGTGATTGGAAATAACAAAGAAATCATCCTGGAATTGATAACCCAATTGTCCTCCAAATTCAACATGAAAGATCTTGGTGTTGCAAACTATATTTAGGGCATGGAAATTAAATGAGATCGAGCAAAAAGGAAGCTCTGGTTAAACCAGAGGAAGTATGTCAAGACCATATTGCATAGGTTTAATATGTAGGATAGTAAACCAGTGAAGGTTCCTATTCCTGTCGGTGTAAATTTATCTGCTGAATAGTGTCCCAAGACATAAGAAGAGGAAAGGGACATGTACTGTGTTCCATACGCAAGTGTAGTCAATAGCTTGATGTATGCAATGGTTTGTACTAGACCAAGCATTACACATGCAGTGGAGTATTGAGCAGGTTTATGTCAAAACCAGGGAATGAGCATTGGACAACATTGAAGCGGGGTTTCAGGTATTTGCATGGCACTAGTGATTATGATCTGTTCTACCAAGGAACCCTAGGATTGGATAGAGTTTTGGACATCCATGGATTTGTTGATGCAGATTGGGCTGGAGATCTAGATTAGAGAAGATCTACAATTGGGTATGTATTTAACCTATTTGGAGGTGCAGTCAGTTGGATGAGCAAGAGACAGTCTGTAGTGGAACTTTCAACTACAGAGATAGAATACATGGCAGCCACTCATGCAAGCAGGGAAGCAGTTTGGTTGCAGAGATTGCGTTCAAGTATGGGGTTGGTACAACGAGCTACGAGGATAGACTGTGATAGCCAAAGTGCAATTTTCTTGGCAAAGAACTCTGCTTATCATTCAAAGACAAAGCACATTGATGTTCAATATCACTTTGTAAGGGATATCGTTGCAGACAAAATGGTGTTGCTGGTAAAGGTGGACACTTTGAAGAATACTGCAAATGCATTGACAAAGTCTGTGAGCACTAAGAAGTTCTCTTGGTGTAGAGAAACAATGGGTGTTGTAGGGATGGACCAATGACTAAGTTCTCTTGTGGCCCCCCTTGGAAAGAAAAAAACAAGTGGGAGAATGTTGGGTGTGTGTTATATTATTTCCACAACTATTCCTAGGTGTAAGGCGATGGTAGCCCCCTCTACAGGGTCTGGGGCAACGCCCCAAGGATTTTTTTTTTTTGGACCCTATATTAGGTGGGCGGACCTACTATGGTTTTACCTATGTTTTCACACATGGTTTGGGCATATGTTTTTTGCCATATAATTTTGTAGATTCGGTCAAGGAACTATGGTTATGTTTTAAATCCAAGGTTAAGGTTTGGCGTTATGGATCTTCGACATATATATATATGTATTGTAACATTGAAAGGAATATAATGAAAAGTCAATATGGTAGTCCCGGTTTTGGGATCGAGGGGAAAATCTCTATGTATATCTAGTTAATGTTTTATTCTCTCGCCATTGTTTATTTTATGTTTTTAGAATACCTATGCATGTAATTTATATACGAGGTTAAAACCTACATGCAGAAAATCCCACCAGCCAACTTGGCGAAACAGGTCTTCACATTCATCGTATGCCTCTACCATTTCTAACCTAATGGCTTCTAAACGGATAAGGCGTGGAGGGACTAAATTTCACAAGGGTTTCTACTAGGGATTATTGTGAAATAGAGGAGAAACAAAACAAGCAGATGAGTAAACCCTAGCTTGCCAAGAAGTCTCCGAAGTATGGAGGAAAGAATGAAACGACCAGGAATTGGTATCCACAAAACCATAAGGAATTAAGTGAGACATTGATAAGCGAGAGGATAATACAAATGTGATAATCGTTATAAGGTATGAGTTACTATGAACCGTGGATTCGATACAGTTGGCAAGAATCAATATTATCATCCTTCTAAAGGATAACAGATCACTTGTAAAACCTTGATGGAGATCTCAAGGCAATAACATTTAGCTTGAAAACATCATCTCTAATGATTGCAGATCCATAAATTTCAAAATATTACCACAAATATGGTTACAAACTCATAGTCCTAAGTTTTTCATTCAACCAATAATTTAAACCAAGTGTTGTGTGTTTAAAATCATGGTATAACACCTATAGGGATTAATCCATTTGTAATAAAAATGAGGCGCATATAATATAAAGTTTATAAACAATAAAACATTAACCATGCACTAATCCAAGCCAAATGTAGATATCAAGGCATACAAATGATTCAACATGTGATATGAAGAGTTAGGAATACATTACAATATACAAATCGAAATAAGGTAGGGCTACTACAAAATCAAAGATTTTGTAGTGGCCCTTTTTCACCCTAACATTCATATGTCATACAGAGTAATAAGCGCTAAGTAATTCATTAAAACAATGGAAAGAGACCAGGATTTCATATTGTTGTTGAATGAGAGATGGATTAATCAAGCAACATAGAAAGCAAATGTTGTAAATAGACACACTCAACAAAGTAACCAAGGACATGTCATAATCATCATTGGGAGAAAAAAATTATACATGAAAACCATTACAATCACATGAAATCAAAACCAAATATTGAAAAATAAATTTAAGGAGGGGCCCATATCATTTTCCAAAATGAGAGGGGAGTCGGTTAGGGCGCTAATGCATACTCAACCCCTCCCTGGGAGGTTTGGACTTACCAGTAGAAGTGTGGACTGTTTTTTTTATAAGAGTGTTGTATATATACCATATTTGTATCCCAGGCCTTCAGATGCTTCTAATTGTAACCTCTCAAAAGTTGCACCAAAATACTGTTGGCTACTTCTGTCTACCCATATGTATGAGGATGGAATGTTGTAGACATTTTTAACTTTGTGTCCAGAATATCCAAAAATGTAGTGCAAAAAGCACTGAGACATATTGTATCCTTGTCTAAAATAATGCTCTTTGGTATCCTAAAGTGCACCTAGACCTATCCAAAGAACAAGTTCATTGCTTCTTGGTTGCTAATGGTATTTTTACAGGGCATAAGAACGCACATCTTGTTGATCCTATCAACTACCATGAATTGGTAGTCATGTCCCTTACTATTTGTTTGTAAACCTCCCACAATGTCCATGGAAATTCTTTCCCGGGGACTAGTCAGTATAGGTAAGGGATGATATAGACCTTGTTTCCTGTTACTAG
Source organism: Pinus taeda (assembly GCA_000404065.3). Taxonomy (NCBI): domain Eukaryota; kingdom Viridiplantae; phylum Streptophyta; class Pinopsida; order Pinales; family Pinaceae; genus Pinus; species Pinus taeda. The sequence goes on from APFE031431734.1 coordinate 230,570, forward strand.
GTTTTTCGGTACAAGAAATGATGCATCCTCTTGTGAACCTAGATACATGTTCTTATATCTCAGGCCAATACACATACCTATATGAGTAGGCCATTATCTTATTTACGCGAAGGTGCCCTACAACCTTAGAAGTGTGAGCCTCTCTGATCAACTACGATCACTCACCTTTAGAAAAACATAACTTATCTATCATGTAGAGTAACCCATCTCGAAGATGGTAGTCAATGGTATTGTCACCATCTTGCACATGAATCTTCCTCGGAAACTACTAAAACACCTCCTTGAAGTCCTCATCCTTTGAATATGCATCATGGGTGAATGGATCCATGTGCATGGATCTTTGATGTGGGTGGCCTTAACATCATGTCTTCCAACTGATTTGTGCCACCCTTCTTATACTTAATCACAAAATGAAACTATTGTAGAAACCTAATCCACTTGTAATGTTTGGTTTGTTGTAGCTTACTCTGGGCCTGTAGATACTGTAGTGGTTGTTGATTTGTGTGGATTACTATCTCCTTCCACATAAACTAGTGCTTCCACTTCTTCACAACTTGCACCAAGGCATAGAGCTCCTTGTCGTAGATAAGGTAGTTAAGAACTACCCCATGAAATACTTCACAATGGTAGCACACAGGCCTTCCTCCCTGCATTAAAACCGCTCCCATAGCATACCCACTCACATTTGTCTCCACTTCGAAGGGTTGTTGCAAGTTCAGTAAAGCTAGAAATGGTGCTTGAATTATCTTCTTCTTTAACTCCTTAAAGGCCCTTTGATAACCCTTTCTCCACTGAAAACTCTTACCACTTGTTGTTATGGCATGGAGTGGTGTTATATTGTTGAAAGTGAGGCTATGAATTTCCTTAGGTATTGTGTTTCCCCAAAGAAACTCGTAACCTTAGAAACATTAGTAGGCACTATCCATTTCATGATGGCATCTATCATAGCAAGATCTACTTTCAGCTCTCATCCACCTATCACATGCCCTAGATACATTAAATACTATGTAGACAACTCACACTTCTTGAGATTTGCTAGCAGCTGGTGCTTCTTTAATGTCTCCAACATGTCTGTCAAATGTAAGAGGTGCTCTCCCAAGTAGTAGTCTATACCAATATATCATCCAAATAGATAATAACAAATGAATCTATAAAAGGGCGCAATATATGATTCGTTAACCTCATAAATATAGTTGGTGCATTACATAGGCCAACTGGTATGACTAACCACTCATACAAACCTTATCTAGTTTTGAAGGCAGTTTTCCAGGTATCTTCTCCTCTAACTCAAACCTGGTGATATCCAAACTCTAATTCCAACTTAGTGAAGTGTTTTGCTTGCTGCAACTGATCCACTAGATCATCTGTCTTGGGTAGGGGGTATATTCTTGAGCATTGTTGTTCAACACCCTGCAATTTATACACATTCACCAAATACCATCCTTCTTTGGCACATTGCTAATGGGTGACCCACATGGTGATGTACTTGGTCGAATGACACCCTATTCTAATAACTACTATAATTGTTTCTTCAACTCACCTGCTTCTATAATAGATTGCTTGTACAACCAAATGTCTAGCAATGGGGAATCCAATAATAGTCGGATCTTGTGGTCCACTACCCTCTTGGCTGGTAACCCTTTAGGCTTCCGACACACATCCATGTATGCCTGTAGAAACTCTTCTAGTTTCTATTTATATTTCTTAGTACACCCCTCCAAGGATGCATTTTATCTTATCGACTCTTCTACATATAGATTCTAAAAAAAATAGAACAAACTTCTTGCTAGAATTGATTAGTTTCTTGGCTTGATTGACACTTACCAGTGAAATTTTATACTTACCTTTGTGCGCATTCATGGTGAACAATTTTCCATCCTTAATGAGCCAATATTGGTTGGCTCTTCGCATGAATATTGAATCTTGCATGTACATGTAGAGACTTCCAAACACCACTCCAAATATAACAAAGGGAACTACATCTAGTTCCCCTTCATCAATAAAATTACCACTAATAGAAAATCTAATTTTGCACTATTTTTTTACCTTTAAATTTGCATCCTTATTTACCCATCTAAGTGGATATGGGCTTGGATGATCATGTACTTCCAATCATAATTTTTTACTAGCTCCGTTGTAATGATATTTTCCTGTGATCCTAAGTCAAACAGAACATCAATATTTGTCTTATTGACCTATGCGTTTATGTAGAAGAGTTTGGTCATTTCTTTCTCTTCCTGTTGTTGAAGGCTAATTAGATTCACTTCCTTCTGCATTGATGTACGAATGATCTTCCCGTCCATGTCTGAGTTGCTTTCAATCTAGTTTCCCAAATCAATGGCCATGAGATTCTTCTCCTTATTGTCTTTCTTTTTGTTCTTCAGGTTAAGTTTCAGAAGAAACTTCCAACACTTTTCTTTTGTATGACCATCGATATTACAATGGTTGCAATGGTTTTTGGGATTCACTAGTGTGTTGTGGATTTCATCTTTTTATCTCTTTCCCCTTTCTAGTTCTTCTTCCCCTCATTAGGAGCATCCTGTCGCTCCTACTTGATCCACTTGATTTCCATTTCTTCTAGCCTATGTTATCCGGGTATTATGCATGTACACAAGCCTTGTCCACTAATCTTGGCTTAAACAACATCACTTGCTTCTATAGATGAATTTGTATACCCCTTTCTTACACAATATTTTGTCACACTTCCTGTCCCATATCTTGAAGCATCAAAATGACGAAAGTGGTCAATGTATTCACCATGAAGCACATACAGAAGCATCCTTGAAGAAGAGAAGAAAAGTTGCCCTGAGAGAGTTCTAAAGAAGTTTTCCTAAAAACCTAGTTTTCAGGATGAATGCTTTTTTCACCATTGTTGGCCCTTGTTGATGGCTTGTTGCATCATACTGACCTAGTGATTCCAACACGACTTTTGATATGAAACCCTGCACTGAACCTCTTCTGGTAGTTTTTCCTAAAGTGGAGGAGAAGCTTCTCTTACTAGAAGCCTCGAAAATGACGAGCTGGATATTGTTGAATAAGGATATGGTCGAGTTATCCCATTTTGAGCCCTTGATCCTACCTTTAGGGATCTTCCCCTTTATATGTGGACCTTCTTCCCCCTTTTGTGGATCCCTAACTCCCTGTCCTTTCCTATAAATGAAATCCCTTCTATCCCCAACTGGTTGGTCATTGCTTGTTTGCATTCCTATGCTGAAACTATGCCTAAATGTTGCCCATCTTACTAAGGAAAAGGAGTGCTTGAAGGTCTTGGCTTAGACTTGGAAATCCACCATAAAGGAGGCTTCCAAAATTAAGGCTCATATGGTTGTATGCTTCCCTCATTTTCTATTAATAAATACATCAGGTGTTTACTTTCCATAAGTGTATAAATCATTATTCATTTAGTATGATATTCCTTTATCTGTCATATAGTTTATGTTAGAATGAATTACGATATGTATGTTCTTGTCTCTTTTATTTGATCTTCCTTGTAGTTACTCATCCACAATAGTGTAAAGAGGATTGAAATTGGAAGCGAGAAGATCGAGGATGATACCAACAAGCACTTAGCATCAGAGTGAGGTAGGCCATCTGTCTTACTTTTTATTTTCTGATATGAACTAGGAAAGTCTGCAAGTGTTTGTCTAGTTTGTTGTTAGCTCCTCTTATAGGACTAGAGAGATCGCTTGTGTCTACAGAAGGGATTGTCTTCACAATAAAATGGCAAATACGTTGGGGATCCTATAGCCCTTTTAACCTCATTTTTTTGTTTGGTCTATTTGATCAGTTTGGCCAACCGTTTAGTCATCAATCATTTAGATTCTATATAGGTCTGCATCTTGAGTAATCAGTCATTTAGAGTGTTAAGTCTAGACTTCTTTTTGAAATTCTTTTTATTTTTCCATTTTTTTCTCTTCCACCGCGGTTTGCCCTGGAACAGTAACGTTGCCAATGCGGTTTTTTCAATAACAATAGTGTTGAAAGGCCTGTCAACACGGGTTTTGACTGTCACAGTCACATTAATCCCTGAAACTTGAGGAATTTTAGGGTTTTTGTCAGTAGGGTCCAATGTGTCTTGACCTCTGAGGTATCCTCCTATTTTTTATGCTTTGGATTTGTTAGTATTTTCACTGATTGTGTCTGATTTTCTTGTTGATTTGTAAAATCCATCTTGTTGCTTTCATTAGGGGAATTTTGAGGTCTAAAATGGGCCTCTTAAGGAAATTATAAAATAATAGTGGAAATGATAAAATAATATTAGATTACATCATCAAATTCGAGCGGGAACACTCATTGGATGCATAATTTGATTCCTCATGCAAGTAGTACCCATGTTACATACTTTCGATGGACCCTGCTACACGAAAAATGAGAAATACATGAAAAATGTGATTACAATCACGTTTTTCATGTATCTCTCATTTTTCATGTAGCGGGGTCCATTAAAAGTATGCAACATGGGTACTCCTTGGATGAGAAACTAAATTTTCTATCCAACCATGGTTGACATCATCATCTTGAATCCTATTAGTTCTTATACAATTTATTTTGGTTGTACATTTTTCTTAGGAGGCCCATTTTAGACCTCAAAAGTTCTCTAATCGGAGTAGTGGAAGTGAAGTTTGATTGAGTCCTTAGGGTTCTAGGTCAATTGGATTTATTACTTGTTGCTTGTTTGTGCCATTGGGATACTGATTTTGCTATTGATTAAGCACTTTTTGTTCTTTTTGAAATAGTAAAGAAACAACATTTGCATTTGTTTTAGCTTTTACTTCAATATTTACTTGTCGAATTGCATTAGGTTAATTTGCATTGAAAATTCATTTTTGGTTTATATTTGGGCATAGATCACATTCCTTGATTCTGAAAGTTGAAAGGAGTGCATTACTATTAAAAAATAAAGTGAAAAAAATTCATGTAGGTGCATTTGAATCGAATTCCATTTTACTTTGGTGAGTGCATTAAAAAGAAAAGTGAACGATTCATATAATTGCATGTTAATGAATTGAATCTCATTTTTCTTTGGCTAGGTTCATTGAAATAGTGAAGGTGAAATCTCTAGTTAGGAGAATTTGTTTACTACATACTTGATTGTTGCATTAGTGTATGACCCTATTGTAGCAGCTACAACACCCTCCAAAATTTTCGCCTGCATCTAATTTTAGAGTGTTCCTTGGTTTTTTCCTTGACGTTTGCAAACACTCAGGCTCATCCCATGAGCTCGTGTCGAGTCTTTGCACCCTCCTCGCTTGACTATTCATCAGACATCTTTTAGCATGTTGGTCACAATGTCATGCTTGTGGTCATGTTATGACTATCTTGAAGGTCCGTCCTCGTGTTTACAAGTTGTGTTCACTATGTAAGCATTTGTCGCACTCACACACGAAGTTGTATGCAATGTCGCACAAGTGTCGTCGCGGTTGTTTAACGATCTACCTCAAGTGTCACACTTGTCTCTCACACCCGTTGGTCAATCGCACTGAGCATATATTGTCTTGTTGGTTCGGGATGTCTTGTCATTGAGTCGTGTTGAGTGCGTGTTCATAAGGTCATGCATGCACAAGTTCACTCATTCACACACTTAGTCATTTTGCCAAAGATCTGTCGACCTGACCACCCTCCACCAGCTAGACCTCCACTGAGTTGCACTGCACAATCTCAACCCTTAGTGATCATGTATTGTTACCGAGAATTGCGCAGAGCTTGAGGCTGTCTCCCAAGCAATCTGCACTGTATTGTGTGTGGAGCATGATTTTTCAGAGGTCTTTGTTTCAGCGGATGTATACCCCAGGAAGTTTTGTACACCCCTCCACGCGGGGGGGACTTGTCCCCCCCGTGGGGGTCCGGGGGCCAGCGGCCCCTCGGCGGGGACTCGGGGGCAGCGCCCCCGAAGCTAAAAATAGATGTAAATTTGCCTTGTAAAAGTATAGTAATTTCTAGTCAATCTGGGCCGTTCATTAGGC
>APFE031431741.1:0-12455 GCA_000404065.3 Pinus taeda
CTTCTTTGTGATGTACATCCAGTTGAAGTTGTCAAGGGGTGATGCATACCAATATTTTATATCAACCAATGCCTCCATCGCTTCCTGTGACATGCAAGATGGATGTTGCTCAAAGATCATCTTGTACACTATGGTGATGAAGTAGTATGATAGTTGTATAATAACTCTACAAAAGTTGCATTCAGAGAATAACTTGCAATAAGTGTGCACAGTGGTTTGTGAAGGTGCCCATGCCCAACCCAAGTCTGGGAACTTCTTACTAGCATAGATTGTATCAAGTATGTAAGCATACATGAAAAGATTTACTTGTTGACCCTTGGGTGAATGCCCAACTTCTGTTACTTGTTCCTTCAGCCGGAAAGCCAACATGTCAAACCAATTGAAAGATATTCCTTCGTTTGTGAGTTGGTCCAACACAATCACCCAACTTTGTAGTAATTTTTTTGCACTCTCTTGGTTGTATAAGTGGCATGTGAAGATGCGCAAGAGTTGATAAGAATTATGCAGTATCCTCGTCTTGTACACTTGGTTGGGTGTTGTTCAGAACTTGGATGACTCTCTTACCCAGCTCCTCAAGATGTCTCTTGAGTTTGCACTATTGCTGGGTCTAGTGAAGGGTGCATCCATTATAACCACCGACTACATCAAATGATACATCGCCGGAAATTCCTTTTTCCTAAAGGTATAAATTTTTGTTCCAGTGACACTTCTCAACACCATTATCATTGGGTCAGTATGTGAGACAATCTAGTAGATCATGTCTTCCCATGGGAACGTGGGTTACTTGCATGCAGTCCAGTACAAGTCAAACTAGTGTATGTTGACATAGACTATGCGATCCTCCATATTCTCCTCAAATGTTCCTAAAAATATGTCATTGATTTCCTACCATTTCATCTTGATTTTGTTGTTTATGAATAACTTAGTTTCCTCATAGATGGGAATCTCATGGACACTTTCTCAATTGCATCTCCATTTGTACTCTCAACAGTGTCTTTTAACCCTGCTCTCTTGGAATCCATTGTACACATACTGTTAAGAGATTGATGAACACCTATGACACCTAGAGACAGAAAACACACATGGCAATCACAATGTCAACTGAAAAATAAAACAATTTGAGGAATGGCATGCAACACACCTCAGTGACTCACTAGAAGATTTGCGCAAATTTTCACTTGGAGACTAACTTCCATAACTACATAGAACAAAGTATGAACTATCAGTGGGCTGACTTAATACTGAAACTACACAAATCATAGTCCAGACTAGCTTTCCGATGACTAAAACTACGCAATGTGTAGTTTCAGTCGTCATCACTCCAACCTGGTAAAAGACAATTGGACAATTTCGGGGGCGAAATAAGGCATTGCCTCTCAGAATTACACAGAGAAAGCCTGCGAGGCCAGTGTGGAGCAAGCTTGCATAATTCCTCAGAGAAAGGGATGGCCTTCCATCCCAGAAATCCATAGTTCAGGTCAAGTAAGGCAATGTCCGAGCCAAGGCAACCCAGACTTGCCAACGGGCGACTGAAAACATGTAAAGGTTGAATGCATGTGAAAAGAAAAGTGTAGACATCAGTGAATGAGCATGCACGCAAGTAGTGAGTGTAGGATTCAATAAATGGGAAAACAAATGAGTGTGTGAAGTGAGTCACTACAACAATGACCGTCAGTGCAGAAACAATATGATGCAAGCAACAACAGTGAGATTGAATGAAAAAATTGAAACAGTTCTTCTAAAATTAACATGCATTAAAATGACAAAAAGACATTCAATGAAACCAAACAAACAAAACTTATACACTGAACTACAAAAAGAGAGAGAATCAACAAAAGGCATGAAAATTGGATGTATGTGGAAAAAGTTGAGCTAAGTTTGCAAATGCTCCTAGATGCGATAGAGAATGCAAGAGCTCCAAGATCAAAGTGAAGAATGAGCTCTGAAGCACCGAATAAATAGTTTTGACAAGATCAAGGTTTATGACACGCTGATATGAAAATCACTCTTGAGTGATCTCAGTGAAATAATTATTGAATGAAGGTATTACAAACTCATGTGCTAGTGTGTGTCTATTTTATTTTAGGCAACGGATCGATTAGACTGCAAAATAAACAGACACGGGAAAATGGGAAATAACAAGAGAAACACAGTAAGAAAATACAAGAACACTATAATTAATAAGGAGTTCACTCTATCCTCTAGGGCTACATCTCCGGTCCAGCTCTCAATGGTGGCCTTCTTTTATTGTGTCTTTAAAGTAGAGAATTACAATAAGGAGCTCAATCTGAATCTCTTGAAACAAAATTGCTTGGCAGGATGGTTCTTGGATTCCCTAAGCCACTAGAGTGCACAGGCTCTTTTCCTATCCAAGTCTTGACCTCTCTGGTCTTTAATGGGAGGAGCTCAATGTGGTGCTTAATTCTTGACAGATCCTCTCAGGGATTGCTTAAACCTCTCAAGCCTTTTGTCTACTCGATGTAGCCTTAGGTCAACTCAGCTCTCGGTTTTTCTACTTCTTACTTCTTCTTCGCTCTCACTCTCATTATCTTCATTCTCTTCTCTGTGTGTTCTGTTCTGTCTGTTCATGGCTTAAAGCCAATCTGTCTCGTGACTGCTCGCTTCCTCTTCCGCCCTTGTCATATCACCTGTTGCTAGTCGCTTGGAGTTCCCTGTCTCTGCGTCATCATTAACAGCTCATAGGGAGTGTCCATTTGTCCTCTCACAAACTGCGCCAACTCTTCCTCGTCAGTTCAGTTTTTCAGTTACACTATGGAATGAGTCATCCACCATCTCAGTAGTCAAATCAGACTTTAGAATTCTTTATGTCGCAGCTTAATTCTCCATCAAATCTAGTTCCTCCATCGAGCACAATCTTTGCCGTCAGATCTTGAGCCCCCAAATCCTATGACATTCTCTCATTTCGTGCGGTTGACTTGATCGACCATTAGCACACGACGAGAGGCGGTTTTCTCTCACATCTGCCTGACACACGTCATGTGATGAATGTAATCACTCATTTTCATCCAAATATGTTTACCGCCTAAGGGTTCCCCTGATATAATACTATTTTTTGGAGTGTGGGACCCTCCTTTCACCTTAGCGCTTTCCACTCAGTTTTCCTAGCTTCCATGTGACTGAGTGGTTAGGGGCCTTTCCTTCTCAAGGGGTTTTTCCCAGTGATGCACTAATTATGCATCAGAAATGCCCTCTGTTTCCCGATCTGGGCTTCCCAATGGCCAGTTTTGCCTCCTACACGATCTCCATGGGCCTCGGTTAGCGTGCTTTGACCGAGGTCCTTGTCATTCCTTGCTGGCTGCAAACTGCCACTGTCGGAGCTCTTCCTGATCTCTCTTTGTTCACAAATTCGAAGTCTGTCCTGTTTTGATACATGCATGGCATCATGATTATTTTTCATGAATCCAATTTGGATCATGGCCTTCCCACTGAAATAGCTTTTGGACCACCAAAATTTGGTTTTCAAGCATCGACTAAGTGAGGGCACAATTGTCTGACTTGTCCAATTTCTATCCACTTTGCACTACTCGGTTTTGAACCCTTGATCCCAACTCTAAGGTACTCAACATCTCCCCTGCGCGTCGTCCTCACCTTCCTGTCCAAAATTGTGTCTTCCTGCAATTCATTAAGATATCTAGATAGTAGGTCATCAATAGAAGGCAATTGACTCTGCTCTTTAGGATCCTTAATTAGTGAAGGTTCAAACAATGTCAAGCAATCTGCATTTATTACTGAGTATATGTGCATCTAAGCTAGTAGATCAAGGCGAAAATCATTCTCACCAATATTCTCAAGTATCTTGAAGGGTCCATACCTGATAGGCTTTAGCTTTTTACCTTCACCTTGCATCCTATCCTTGCTGATATACAGCTAGACTTGGTCACCAACTTGAAAAATATGCTCCATCTGATGCTTGTCATGCCTTGCCTTGTATTTGGCTTGGCTATTTTCCAGTTGTTCCTGTACTGCCTGGTGGATCTCTTGGATTTGTTCAATGAATCTAGTTGCCCTGTCCACATCATTGTGTCCCTCAACTGTGGTATCTTTACCAAAGACAAAATCCAAAGGAGACCTTGGAGTGAAACCAAAACAGGTCTTAAGAGGAGATCTTTGTAGAAGAATGTTTTTCTTTGTTATAAGCATGCTGCACATAACATGAATGTTCATACCAAAGCTTATGATGTTTACTGCAATATCCTCTAGGTAACTAGATCATTGTCCTATTGACTACTTCTGTCTGGCCATCAGTTTTTGGATGAAAAGTTGTGCTCTTTTTTAGTTTGGTGTCCATAAGTTCCCATAGACTTGACCAAAACATCCCCACAAATTGGGTGTCTCTATCAGATACAATGGAAGTGGGTAATCCAAAATGAACCCATATGTGTTCAAAGAACAATTTTGTAGTTTGTTCAGATGTAATCTGTTTATTACAAGGTATCAAAATACACATTTTGTTGAACCTATCCACAACAACATACAAATAATCATGACCATTCCTAGATTTAGGCAGTCCTCCAGCAAAATCCATGGAAACACTTTCGCAAGGGTGAGAAGGAACTGGTAGTGGAGCGTACAAGCCTAGTTTTCTATTGTTGGGCTTGCTTTCAGCACACATAGTACACCCTCTTACATATCTAGAAACTGTCTCATTCATTTTTGGACAATAACAAAATCTTTGCAACTGTGCAACTATTTTACTTACCCCAAAGTGACCTGATATAAGAGAAGTGTGTGCTTCTCTAATTATCTTTACTCTCTTAGTTTGTGGAATGCATAACTTCCCACAATGGTATGAGAGTCATTCCTTTACATGATAATCCAATTCTTCTACTCATTTGCCCTAACTTAAAGTTGCATATACATCTTTAAAGTCTATATCTTGAGCATATTGTTAAATGTAGCTTTCATGTAGCACAAAATTGTGCATAAGTATAGTAGATGCATTTATAATAGGTCTAGATAACATGTCTGCAACTTTGTTATGTATGCTCTTTTTATATTTGATGACTAAATGAAACTGGTGTAGAAAACCCATCCATCTGTAGTGTCTTGATCGCTACAACTTAGTTTGGGAGTGTAGATATTGAAGTGGTTGATGATTAGTATGTATTACTATCTCTTTCCCCATTAAGTAATGTTTCCACTTTTTCAAACTCTATACTAATGCATACAATTCTTTATCATATGTAGGATAGTTAACTACTACGGGATTGAAAGTCTCAAAATGACAACAAATGGGTTTTGTCTTGCTGTGTCAACACTGCTCCCATGGCATAGTCACTTGCATCTATTTGGATCTCAAATGGTCTTTGAAGATCTAGCAGTGCTAGTATAGGTGATGTACTAATCTTTTCTTTCAAGGTGGAGAAGGCTTTCTGTTGTTTGCCTCCCCACTGAAACACCTTGTTCAATCCTGTTAAAGCATGTAAGGGAGTTGTAATTAAGGAAAAGTTAGAAATGAACTTCCTGCAATATTGTGTTTCCCCTAAGAAGCTTCTAACTTCTATAGCAGATTTCGGTTTAGGCTAGTTTACAATGATGACCACCTTAGAGGGATCTATTTTCAATTCACCACCCCCTACTATATGACCAAAATAATTCAGAGATGTTTTGCCAAGTTCACATTTTGAGAGTTTAACATGAAGCTTTTCTCTTTTCAAAATATCTATTGTCTGCTTAACATGCTTTGAGTGTTCTTCCCACGTTTTACTAAAAATCAAAATGTCATCCAGATACACAATAACAAAATCATCAAGAAAAGGTCTGAGTACATCATTCATTAATCTCATGAAAGTAGCGGGAGCATTAGTTAAGCCAAAAGGCATAACCAACCACTCATACAATCCCTGCCTTGTTTTGAAAGTAGTCTTCCATGCATCTTGTTTTGCAACTCTGACCTGATGGTATCCACTCTGCAAGTCTAGCTTGGAGAAATAAACAGCCTCCTCAATTGATCTAAAAGATCATCTATGTGAGGAAGGGAATAATGATTTTTAATTTCTATCTTATTCAGAGCTTGGTAGTCAATGCACATTCTCCATGAGCCATCCTTCTTTCTCACCAAAATGATTGGTGACCCACATGGTGATGTGCTAGGCTTGATGAACCCTTTCTCGAGAAACTCCTGCACCTACTTCTTGATTTTGCACCTACTTCTTGATTTCAGCATTCTCTAAAGTAGATAACCTGTACATTCCAATGTTAGGAAAAGGAGCATCATGCTGCAAAATAATATCATGCACTATTTTCTTCTTGGGTAGCAGACCTTTAGGTTCTTGAAACAAGATATCATACTCTGAAACAACCTTTTATAAATCAGCTTGTTGTTTAGCATTATAGCCCTCAAATACATTGGTTTTATCAAGTTTCTTTTCTTTTACAACCATTAGTAAGAATTGTTTGCATGAATTTATCATTCTCTTCATCTACCTAGAGTTTATGAGAGTATAATTATTCTTGAGCTTATGAGCTCTTACAAAGTATTTGATTCCATTTTTAACAAGTAGATACTTGTTCTCAACTCTATAGAAAATAGATTTTCTATCATACAATTAAGGAATTCCTAAAACAATTCCAGATATATCAAAAGGAATTATGTCTAACTCAACCTCATCTACAAATGCTGACCCAAAAGAAAACTTGAGTTTGAACTATCTAGTCACTTGTAGTTGTGCTTTATCATTCAACCATCATAACGGGTATGGTTTCTTATGAGGTGTAGTTGCTAATCCCAATTTCTTTACAATTGCTTCAGAAATTATATTTACTTGTGAGCCACTGTCAAACAAAGTATCAATCTTTTGATGTTTGGAAATAACTCGAATATGGAAAAGCTCATGTATTTTTCTCTCATTTTCTTGATCAATAATAGATTGTGCAGAATTACTAGTAGATGCTTCCGAGTTCTAACCTTTTATACCTGCGGCTGCAATGGTTGTTTCATCTCCTGAATCTGACCCCAAATCTTTCTGAATAGCTACAACACTCGTCTTCTTCTTGACCTCGAACTTCTTAGGTCTCAACTCTGGATGCAAAATCCAACAATGCTCATCATCATGCCCATCCTTTTTACAGTGAGTGCATGAAGCCTTGCTTTTCTATGCAGTGTTAGCCTTCCTTGCTTTCCATTTCTACTTTCTTTTCTCCTTATTCTTGCTTGCAGCAGGTTGGGATGATCCCCCAACTTCTGGATTTCCATTCTTTCCTCTAGCTTCTAGATGAGTAGCTTGTGGGATTAAACATGAGGATGGTGTGGTTCATGTAGCTGTGTAGACCACTAATCTACTTTAGCAGATTCTTGAGTGAGTCTAAAGATATTCCTAGAATCGATGCTCTCTTTCTAAATTCTTGAGTGTACCCCTGCACACTTTTCCCTTTCAAGTGTTAAAGAGTTTGCCAACTCATCATGGCGTGTTGCATGTAGGCCAATGGATCGAACTGATTTTTGATTGCAGAAACAAATTCATTCCAGACAAAGATAGTCTTACCATGGCTTTTCATGTTAGCTTTGGATCTGCTTTCCCACCAAACCAAGGCAGTGCCCCCAAGGCGTAGGCTTGCCAGCTCAATCTTACTCTTTTCTGAATCAATGTTTTGTACTCTGCAATAAACATCAATTTGTCTAATCCAATTGTCCAACTTTTCTGCATTTAACTCTCCATCATATATAGGTAGATCAAATTTAACATCTACTTTGAATAAAGATGCTTTCTTTTTCTGTTTAGGGATATTAGGAGGTGTGAGAAAACTTTCCTCTTTCCCTTTTCCTTTGAGTGTCATGGCAAGTGAGGACTCCATCTTCTCCTTTTGTCCTTTTTAGAGCCTGATGAAATCTTCATCCTTATGTTTTCTAAAGTCCCATACCATTTCTTCTACCATGGACTTTATGGCTAGGAAACTTTCTATGAATTGAGGGTCTGGCCCCATAGAACCTTCCTCTCACATTGTCTTCCAAGGATAGACTCTCCCATTTTCAGGATTAGTTTCAACCAAATCTCCTTCTCCTAATTTGAGCTTTGAGCTAGTTAGAATTCAACAGCTAAACCAACACAAGTTTGTCTAACATTGACAACCTAAAGCTCTGATACCACTTGATCTAAAAATCACTCTTGAGTGATCTCAGTTAAATAATTATTGAATGAAGGTATTACAAACTCATGTGCTGGTGTGTGTCTATGTTATTTTAGGCAACAGATTGATCAGATTGCAAAATACACAGACACTGGAAAATGGGAAACAGCAAGAGAAACACAGTAAGCAAATACAAGAGCACAACAATTAATAAGGAGTTAACCCATCCTCCAGGGCTACGTCTTAAGTTTGGCTCTCAGTGGTGGCCTTATTTTATTATGTCTTTGAAGCAGAGAATTGCAATGAGGAGCTCAATTTGAGTCTCCTGAAACATAATTGCTTGATAGGGTGGTTCTTGGATTCTCCAAGCCACTAGAGTGCACAGGCTCTTTTCCTATCCAAGTCTTGACCTCTCTGGTCTTTAATGGGAGGAGCCCATTGTGGTGCTCAATTCTCAATAGATCCTCTTAGGGATTGCTTGAACCTCTCAAGCTTTATGTCTGCTCGATGCTACCTTAGGTCAGCTTGACTCTCTATTTTTCTGCTTCTTGCTTCACTTTCTCTTCTTCGCTCTCACACTCTCTGTCTTCGTTCTCTTCTCTGTGTGTTTTTTTCTGTCTGTTCATGGCTTAAAGCCAATCTGTCTCATGATTGCTTGCTTCCTCTTATGCCCTTGTTGGATTGCCTACTGCTGGTCACTTGGAGTTCCCTGTCTCTACGTCATCATCAATGGCTCACAGGGAGTGGCCACTTGTTCTCTCATGAACTATGCCAACTCTTCCTTGTCGATTCGGTTTTTTGGTTACAATTTGGAATGAGTCATCTGCCATCTCAGCAATCAAATCGAACTTCAAAATTATTTATGTCGCGGCTTAATTCTCTGTCAAATCTAGTTCCTCCATCGAGTGCAATCTCCACCGTTAGATCTAGAGCCCCCTAATCCTACGACATTCGCTTATTTCGTGCGGTTGACTTGCTCGACCGTTAGCACGCGATGAGAGGAAATTTTCTCTCTCATCCACCTGACACATGTTGTGCGATGAATGGAATTGCTCGTTTTTAGCGAAATCCGCTTATCGCCAAAGGGTGCCCCTGATACACCACCGCTTTTTGGAGCGCGGGACCCGCCTTTCGCCATAGTGCTTCCCTACAGTTTTCCCAGCTTCCATGTGACCGAGCACTTTGGGGCCTTTCCTTCTCAAGGGTTTTTTCCCAGAGATGCACGATTAGTGCTAAGCGCTAATCATGCATCATAAATGCCTTTTGTTTCCCGATTCGGGCTTCCCAATGGCCAGTATTGCATCTTGCGTGGCCTCCATGGGCCTCGGTCAGTGCGCTTTGACCGAGGTCCTCTTCGTTCCTCGCTAGCTGCAAACTGTCACTGTCAGAGGTCTTCCTGATCGCTCTTTGTTCACAAATTTGAAGTCTATCCTGTTTTGATACAGTCATGGCATCTTGATTATTTTTCATGGATCTAATTCGGATCACATGCATGCCACAAATCTAAGAAAAAGTGACACTTGGGAGGAGGATTCTAAAATGGATTTTACAAGTAACTCCCAGTTGCTAAAAATAGATCTTTAAAGTCTAGGGATGGTTTTTTCTTTTTTTGGGAAATGAAGCCCATGAATGAAAAGAAAGATTGGTTAGTCCTCGAGGGAACCGATCAACTTGGGAGCACAAGCAATGGATTGCAAGCCTCTCGATGACTTCTGCACAGTCTCTGGGCTAAGTGGATCTAACTACCCCTTAATCTCTACACAATTTCTAGACTAAAGCCAAGGTTGTAAGACATATCTGCATAAATTTTGAGAGCAAGCCCAATCATGGGCTTCTCTCCACAATTTTTAGAGGGAAGGCTACATGCTTTCTCTGCACATTTATGTAAAGTAGTAGGTTGCCTTGATGATCTACGCATTTCTGGAGAGCAAGGATGGTTTCCCTCTAGTTTTGTGTAATTTTTCAAGTGAGCGTAACAACTAGTTAATAACCAACTGTCGAGATGTGAGCTTGTAGGTGAAAGGAAAAAAAGCTAGCAAACAGATGCTCTTAAGCCAAAGAAAATCAATGAAAGAACATATACCTGGGTATTGCAAGACATGATGATGAGGATGGTTGGTAGGGAGGTGCCAAAACAAAGCTAAGGAAAAATTTTGGAGGGTGTTGTAGCCTCTACAAGATAAGAATACAATGGGGTACAAGGAGTTTGGAACACTTGCCATGATTCTTCTAATAACAACATTCTTTCCACTTTATTCCACCTTTGTTTCAAAGGCATGGCTATATATTAGGGAACCTTATAAAGAAACCTTTTGAATCGGCGTTTCAAAACGTTTTTCTTTGATATCATTTTGAAATAAAAAAGAAATGTAGCAATATTTTCGTCATGTTAACAAGGAAAAATTTGTTAACAAACCCCACCCTCCCCTCATAAAAGGGGAAATACCAGCAACACCGATTGTGGCTGATTCTAATTTTTTTTTTGGAATTTTTAAGCAAGCTACCTTAATATTAATATGCTAATGTGGGAGAAAAAGATTGCATACTGCTCAAAAAGTACCCTGCCATGTATGAAATTAGGTTTTCTTAGGTTAATATGTCATAATAATAGTAATTGTTGTATATGGAAATATTAATATGTTGAAAATAATATCGAGAGGAGGTGGGATGAATCAGTATTAAAAAGTCAATAATATTCTTTTCACAATCATATTTGTATACGCTGCCTCAGTTAATGAAACTTGCATATATACGCAACTGTTGTTAAGAAAACTAGCATATATCCTGCAGACTTATAATTTAGTTAATTCATCAGATGTTGATCTTTAATCTATGTATCATAACCATATAAGTAACTAGGTAGAGTAAAAACAGAGTAGACGATTACACACAACAACACATGATATAAGGTGGAAACCCAATGTGGGTGAAAACCACCTATTGCAATTCGTCTCTATCTTCTTTTAATAAGAAACTTCTAAGGTATGTAATTACCACTAGAGAAGGTATGTAACTACCACTTATTCTATCATCTTTTCTTTAAATTCATAACTTCCTTGCATTATGAAATGAGCATGTGGTGAATGATTATGATAAAGTTTAGAAGTTTTGTGTGCAACATAAAATGACTAATAATTACCCTTTTTCAATGCAAAAAAAGAAGAAAATGGAAGATCGCCATTCCAAAGGAAATGCCAAGATGAAATTATATGTTGTCCCTTTGACACGGAACCACATCCAGACTAGGCAATCCAAATTAGAGCGGATAAGCGAGGAAAAGGAAGAGGAGATACCAAATCGGCACAAGAGAACAAGAAGATAACTGAGAGCTAACAGTATGGTAAATCCCTCAAAATCCTTTGATCCTGAGGGATTTCTACCTTAACAATTCTTTGTATCATTGATATCTCTGCTTGGCTGCTATAAGAAGGGATAGCATTGTTAGCCCAATGGACGGAATATTGTTGTTTTTATGAAATTCACTATTGTAACTGAAACTTTGATCATCGACTCTCTTTAAAAGAGTGATTGATGTAAACTTTGTTTTGATGCTTAATATATAAATTATGGTTGTTGTTCCGTCATTGACTTTGGAGTAATCTTAAGCAGTGCGTCCTTGGAGGCTAAGGGCCCGGCCGTGGTGGATCACTTTCTCCTGTACCATTATTTTCTGATTCGTGTGTGGTTTGATTTCTCTTATTTGCTTTGTTCAGTAATCTGATGTTATTTATTATTTCATCCATTGGCTCTATTATATTTCCTTCTTATTTGAATAGTAATGTTATTCTCTGCAACAGGAATGTTATGTTATTTATTCTAAACTTATATCACATTGTTGTTCCTTTAACATATTGAGTGATCTATACTGAAGGTCTTCCGAGAGGAGTGCACAAAAGGACATCAGTTAACTCAGTTGCATGTTAGTGCATGTTCAGTTCAGCAGGGACAGGTGTTAGAGGATCAGATTGCTATCAGTTGTGACTATAGTTGTGCATGAGGATTTGCACAATCAATGGGATTGAGTTATGCCAATGAGAATTTGCCAATACCAAGTGATTATAGCCTTTGCTCACGTGATTCCCAGTGTGAGTGATTATTTTGAGGTAAATACGAGTTTGGTTCAACCATTCTCATCCATTCTTGAGAAGGTATTGAGCAGTGGAGACAGGCAAGCAGTGGAATAGATTTGGAGATCAGATCTGAGCTGTATTGTGTGTAACAGGTGGAGATAGTGCTGGATACTTGTGAGAAGTATTGACTATTGTAATGTTACATGTTCTCAATCATTAATATACAGATAGTGTGGGGTTTTCAGCTTTAAGCTTTCCCCGGGTTACATACTGTGTTAATGTGTGCATGCTCTTGAT